>JAHDVE020004605.1:0-230180 GCA_022606495.2 Halesus radiatus | reverse complement strand
TCGATATTTTAAATTATGTACGTCAAATTTGTGTTCCAACGTAAATTGGTCGTTTTTAATTTAATTTAAAGTCCACCATAATTCTTATTTTAATATTTAAAAAAATATATATTTCATTAAATTTTCTTTCAAAGTAGATAGGGTAAAACTTTTTTTTACATCACCTAACATTTTTTTTCATCGGCCACAAATAATTGTTAAAGGTGCCTCTAAACGGTGAGGTATTTTGGCCTCAAATCCAAAATTAAGTTTTGTATGAAACAGGCCGCGCAGCCGTTCCTCTTAATAGTCAATTAAATAATATTAATAAAAAAACATTTACATGTTTCGACAACAATGATGTCATCACCAGGAATAATATTTATAAAGTGGTGCAAACAAAGTATATTTTTTAATTAATTAATTAATAATGACGTCACAAAGTGAAAACCAATCTTTTGCAGAATTAATAATAATATGTTTATTTATTTTCATAGTCTCTATGAAACAGTTGTACACTAATATATTATAGATAATTGATAAATGAGAAATTGTAAAAAATATTTTTTTAAAAATCAAATATTTCTCCTAGACGTTCAAGCACCAAATGTGTGTTACCACTGCCAGTTTTAATTCAGGTCTGAAAGGATTAAGGGAAATCAAACCCGTGGTAAGAGCATTTTCGTTTCATCTCATCGTGCTCGGAATCTATGGTTATGTCTTTATCCTGAATTACATATCTATGTACTTAAAGAATATTGTTTTATAATTGTAAAGGCACTTAAGATAGGACGCATAAAAACAAGTTGTTAAAGATAGAATGCAATGAAAAAATCATCGTATACGATAGCAGTTAATGAACAATGAAACTAATAGGTTTACAAATTAGTTTTCAATAGCTTTACATAATATTTGTTGGTTTATTGCCTTCTTCTAGAAATATGTGCTTAAATATAAAATTGATCAATTTTATAATGTTCCTATCACATATTTACGTGAATTGCAGTGGCGTGCAGTCAAAGGCTGAAAAGCTGTACATGCCATAAAAAAACGAAGTATTTACATGAATTAAAAGGTAATAAAAAGAATCAGTTTCCACAATTTTCTGATCAAAATGTATTTTTCTACAAATTTGTGAATATTTTCTTATGTCACAACACAAACGTTCTACATTAATAAAGTGTTTCTAATAGACCAATTTATGCTATTTAGTTGCAACCTGCCTAGTGGCCATACACTTGACTTCCTTAATCTTGTCTTATAACGTGATTCATATATACTCGTATATATATATATTTTTTACAATGCAAAGCCACGCATCTGCGTACTGCTTGCGCTAAAGGTGATGAAATATTCCGTCTACCGTTATTATTTTTTGCACAATGAAATAAATACTTCATGCACAATGCAAACCTGAACATGTTAAAATACACACAGCTTGCTTTTGATCAGTTCGGGCAGTGCACGCCAAACCCAAGTGTTCGCTATAAATCACTATTAGATTTCCCATAATATAATTCAAATTTTTATGAATTTTGCAGCTTGCAACATACCTTAGTACTGCATCTTAGGCAAGGTGGATGCTAGAAATCATCACCAGAATTCCTGATACATGCTGTTTTATAAATCCTCTTACAATTTGATAAAATTCATCCCGAGTCTTGCATATTCTACCTATGTATTTATATACATATTTTTTTAAACATTGACAAGAAGCAATCACTTGTGGTTAGACATAATTAAATTTGAAATAAAAAATATTTGAGTTTGAACACCGCTTTATTATTAATTGTTTTTGTGTTTAATTCGTAGAATTCCATTTAATTACATATTTTTTAAAATGCATGTAAATCAAATTTAATAATCTTATTGTAAATTCTGCAAGTATTTTAGTTTTATTTGTTACAGCTGTTTCGGCGTTCAAGGCCATTTTCAAACTGAACGCCGAAACAGCTGTCACAATAAAAAACTGAAATACTCGCAGAACT
Source organism: Halesus radiatus (assembly GCA_022606495.2). Taxonomy (NCBI): domain Eukaryota; kingdom Metazoa; phylum Arthropoda; class Insecta; order Trichoptera; family Limnephilidae; genus Halesus; species Halesus radiatus. The sequence continues at coordinate 228,213 of JAHDVE020004605.1, read as the reverse complement.
TAATAATAACATTATTAAATTTGATTCATAATACATTTAAAAAATAATAATAATTAGATATTGAATATACTCTAAATTAATTGTAATTGCAACAAATAACGGATATGAACATACCTTAATTAGAATCCTTGCAAACAAATTACGACTCACATGTACAAAAAAAATCCTCTCTAACAGTGTTCCCAATATTAAAGTCATTCAAAATAATCAAAACCATGGCTGGCGTAGAATTTTTATGTTAACAATTTTTCCTCTTTGGGTGTGTCTAAATTTCCATCAGAAAATAAAGCCGCTTTTTACACTAATAACAATTTGGGTAAACTTTTAATTAACTCGAAGTATACAGAAGATAACTTAAGCCATTCAAGTATTTATAAGCTCAGATGCAATGATTGCTCAGTATTTTTTCTTTAGTTTCAACAGTTTAATTTCCTTGTTCCTAAAATCTTCAATAATTTAACAATTGAAATAAAGGCAATAACTAAATACCACAGTTTTAAGAAGGCGCTTGGGGACTTATTAATGAGTGATTGTGATAGTAGCCTATTTCTGGTATTCAGATAGAGGTGTATATGTTGTTTAGGTGTGTGGGTATATATGTGTATGTTCATTTGTACTTTCTTGTGTATGTGTGTGTATATGTATACATACATAAGGATGTGTATATGTGTGTCTACATATGAGTATATGTACTTACATATATGTATATATGCGTACATATATGTGTATATTATATGCGTATGTGTTTGCGTGTGTATGTATGTGTGCACCTATGTGCACATGTGTGCATGCTTGCACATATAAAAAAAAGTATATTTTTGTGATCTAATCCTTACGCATGTCTTTTTCTCCTTTCTATCTTCTACTTTCTTTTATAATTTTTCCAATTGTCAGCATGTTAATATAATTATTATAATAAATCCATATGTTTACACTAGACTTCATACAAAGTAACTACACTCCATTGGTCACCATGAAACAGGCAGCCGCCTAGTATGGTGATATAATGTATCTACTCCATATAAATGTCTCCATTAAATATCATGTATTTTATAAATAAATTTTATGTAGGCAAAACTGTAAGAAATGTTAATTACAAGGGTGACTGAACATTTGAGGTGCCTGGATGGAGTACGTTATTCTGAATTCGCTTTGCATCTTATTGATACAGATCTTTCCTTCCAGAAATCTTCTGGAATAGATGTACTCCAAAGAAATGGGATAGGTCTATCTATACCTAAGTAATTGAGAAGCCATTGAAATAAATAAAACTCTAAAAATGAACCAAACCAACTTAGATTTATCGAGTATCCCAATTTTAAACACGTTCCCCTTCCTCTGCCCTAATCCCCACCAAAGTTGATGTGCTCATTCTATGTTTTTCTCGGGTATTGTAATTCTGTTTTAATTTAGTATGTATTTATTCCACCCAAGAAGGTTCAGGGGCCCTAGCACGGTCAAATCGATTACTTAACAATATCGGTTCTATAGGCTTAACTGACGACGATTTTATAACGATTTCCCGAGCACGGTTGCCCTCATTAGGTGTGCGGATAGCCAATCCGATATTGACAACGAAATAATTGAAAAATCGCCCCACGATGGCAAGCAACATCGCGGATATTGTCTATGGATCGGCATTCCTAAACATAAAAATACTTACGAATAAGTTGATAATGTCGAATGAATGTTTACTGAAATATCATAATAACATTAAATAAGCTAATTTTAATATACGTTGGCAGTCCGCATGAACTTTTTGACACTCAAAGGGGAGTTAATTGGTTAATGAGGTCTTTAGCCATAACTCGTGATATTCTGAACAACTTTCTGAATTCCGTTTCCCAAAGTTCGAACGGATTCAATTGATCGCGTATACGACGTCTTTCGATTCTACGAGCTTCATTAGATTGCCTCCATTCATTAATCAGCCAGTAATTTTGCATAACGAACGACATTATTAAAAAAAAATTGTATATTGACAGTTAACTGAGGCTTCTCCGCGCTAAATCTGGCAGGTTTTATCGCGATATTTTTACATCAATTATTGACTGTGCTCGCACACACCGCTTGACGTCGTCTAATAACCATAGATGACGGATTCAGTCAATATCGTATTCATATAGGGTTTTGTCTAGGGTGGTGCCAAAACCTTTTAGGTTATGTATCTAATAAAGTGGTGTTAGAACAAACATATTTTTAATTATTTTTATTGAGATTTAAAAACATCATTTTAATATTTAATCATTGTAGAAAATAATATTAACATAACCCAAATGAAACATCACAACGGAAAAAAACAACAGAAAATAAAAAAGATTTCAGTCGCATCTGGGACTCGAACCCAGGACCTCTGCCTATCCTATATTAATAATTAAAAATTGAATGTATTCTTTAGACTTTTATAAAAAGGCAATGATGTCTCATATAAATAAAGAAATCGGATATTAATCCGAGACACTGTCTAGTTTACAATTGTGTTCCTTAGGAACTTTGTAATCATTATAAAGATAGCTGCCAATAATATGGGATTAAAAGTGGAGAATAATATTTACAAATCTTGATTTTGAGATATGATATCAATGAAGATGGCATAAATTGAACTGGTCTCATTACCTAAGTTGGTTAAGCGGTTGCCCCGGATAGGCAGAGGTCCTGGGTTCGAGTCCCAGATACGACTGAAATCTTTTTATTTTCTGTTGTTTTTTTTTCCGTTATCATGGTTTCATTTGGGTTATGTTAATTTTATTTTCTACAATGATTAAAAATATTTTTATTTTAAATAAACTTTTTTTCTGGTTTAATATGCGTTGGGAGATTATATCAGTGTATGTTTTATTACTTACAAAGTTCCATTTTTATTTTATAAATTTTATTTATATGACTAATTTCTGCTGTAATAAATATCATTGTAAATTATTTTGTGCACGACTCGGTGCACAAGTTGTTTCTGTGTGGTTGATTTTTTCCTTGTGGGTGGACGACCTCCGTGGGAAAGCGGTAAGCTTGGTTGTTTCACACATAATTTATTATTTAATGTAATATAGAATATATGTGTGTTACAGAGTTGTAGATTATTTATATTTTTACGAGTATTGCACTGTTGAGAGATCATCGTTCAGAATAAAACCGTTACTTGAAATGCTTCATATTTCGCGGGTTGAGTGGATAGATCTGAATAGGGGGCTACTTCCCAAACCTCCATCTCTCCATCCCCCTCCCCTTTTCACTTTCTCCAGCCTCACAACCAGTGCAGTCCATAAAGGTTGAAAGGCTATGCCCACCCTAAGAAAAACGAACCATAAAATAATATAATAAAAAAATCATATTCTATGCAAATGGGTTAGGAACTTACTTGTACGCTGATTTATTTATTTGGCCATAAAAAACGGCGGAAGGTGATAATATAGCAGTCATTTTTAAGTATTCAAAGCATAGTTCTTAACCGCCCACTTGTTAATAGAGCAGTGCACGCCACTGCTCAGATCACACCATACCTTAAATTTTAGTTGCCGTATTCCACCGGCTCCGTGCAGTTGGGATTCTTGTCCGGTAGTAACATAAAAACAAACAATATTGCGTCTTATATTTTATAGTTGAATAGGTATTTAGTAGCTCCATAGCTTATGATGGAAATAAATTTGAATTGGGCATGTCGTAGTTCCGCTGGCTCCGAGGAGTTAAATTGTTTTGCGGTATAACATAAAAATGGCAGGATAAGTACACGTTACTGCAAGTATGCACTGCTAAAACGTCCAGGGTGGGAGGGATGTTCCCGTGCGGGGATAACGCCCGCCGCTGATCGTTGCCCCGGCGATGTGCGCCCCCCTCGCCCGCACGCCCACCGGCACCGCACTCCAAAACGGGTTTTTTCGGCTTGTGTTTGGCGCCCCGCCCCGATGCGCCCGAGTGTGACAATTGTATGCATCCGCCGCCGGACGTATGTAAAATACAGCCCGATCCGCACAGATATTTGGCGACTACCCGACGTTCCGAATGACTGCGGAAAGAAAAGAAAAATGCGCCGCATCGGGTGAAGATATACCCATACCGCTGATAGCTCCGTTGTTACTTCTCTTTCTCACGAATAGTGCCTGTATCAGAAAAATAAAGTATCAGACACAAAAAAAATGTTTAAAGTGCAAAATCTCCCATTTACGAATCCTTTCCCATATTGTTGTATTGTTCATTGTGGCAAATTAAGTTTTTTTTAGAATACGACCCTAAAACATTTTAATAATTATTCCTGAGCTTTACAAAATAAAATAAAACACGCATTTTGGTGATGTTTTTTTGCGTAAATCGAATCATGCGACCGGTGTTAACCGGGAATTTCAACCTTCTCGCCACCTGCGTAAGGAGTGCGTGATTTCGTTGGAATTTTAAGAAGTGGACCGCCTTAAGCTTGCCATCAGAGATATTTACGTTCGTCAAGTTGCTCTGTGCTAGAAGCGCTGGTAAGATAAGCCGACTGATGACGTTCCTTAGTATACTGAGATATAGTATTTTATCTAAGACTCACGACTATTGAAAACCTATCTAAATCTCACACCAACTTATTCATCTCTGTCACTCATCAATCAACCGTCGAAAATTAGAAAAAAAATACGTTATTAAATTTTGTAAATGCATTATTTCGTTACTTATTCAGATATATTTATCTACATACTGACAACCTTGCGGGTCATTTCAAATATGATAGTTGCCGTTCAAATGTGCATTTATAAGACAAGTGAACATGATACTAAAATAACGTTTTAGAGTTGTCAATCTGATCATCCAAACTAATTATACACGTAGTAAATAGTTTATTATAAAATAACTCCGATATGGTCGAATAATATTTGGCGTCTCGGTGTCAAAAACCCAAACACAATATCAGAGAGTAGCTAAGATCCCAGGCAAGCAAATTCAACGTGTATTTTATTTATACTGCACCCACTAACGTCATAATTGTTAGACTTGCCCTAATACGATTTGGACGGGCTGAGGCGTAGGTCACGTAACACCCATTTTGGCACCAGCTTTGGTTCACTGCCGTCCACGTTTGTTTCGCGTGATTTTGACTCCGGTAAGCAAATTACCAAATACTTACAAAATACTCGGTTTTTATAAACAAGCCGAACCTTTTTACGTATATGCTGTTTTACTTAATTTGGCGGCGCGTCTAGCTCGCCCCCCGCCCTTTTTATTTTGATTTCTTCCTCTTGTATGATTTGCTCTGTGACTGCACCTCACAAATACACCGTTTTATTTGTTCCAGTTACAACCGTTACCTTTCTATTTTCTGTGTCTTTTTCTGTTTCATATTTCAAAGAGATTTGTTAATATTGTCTCCTTCATTGATTTAATAAATATATATTTTATCATTTGTCTATATTTGACATTATTAATTTTAGTATTCTGTGTGTTATGATGAGGAAAGCTTCGCTTTCGAAACATGTTGATATGTATATATTAAAAAAAGTGGTGACTACAATACATACAATACATTTATAAATAAATATTTGTTTTATTGGCTAGTATTTTGAATTAAGGCAATGGAGTTGCTTGACATGTAGACTTTTTGATGCAAACAGTGTGTAGATTTTTGGCTGAAAAGAGTCCGAGAGGGTTTTGTTAGTGATATAATGTAGAAATACAATGGAATTAATACAACTTCTCATACATTCTCTTCTGTTATTCCGACTTCTGACATGGCCCGACTCAAGTATTTGATTCACCTGATTGTGCCATGTCTTCCTCGGTCGTCCCCGGCTTCTTCTTCCATTCACATTCGCGTCATATATTCTCCTTACACTCCTTTCTTCGTTCATTTGCTTTACATGCTCAAACCTTCTAAGCGTCCCTTTCTTAATCTTGCTCACCACGCTTACATCAGCCTCGCATTCTTTACGAATCTCAACATTTTCCACACGATCATACATGGTTTTACCACACACTCGTCTCAGAGATCTCATTTCTACAGCATTCAGTCTACTTTCATCCTTCCTCTGCCAATTCCATTCCTCACTGCCATACATCAGGGTTGGTACCAGCACTCCATTGTGGACTGCTAGCTTCGCTTCTTTATGTGTGCTAAGTCTTTATTATAAATATTTTACTTATGCTTGCGGCCTCCCTGATTTTCTTTATCAAAATCTCCACCCTCTTTTGATATAAAATTTAAAACGTCGATTATTCCTAAGATTAATTTCAGATATCCTTAATATTTCGGCATGCCTCAGCGTCGTCCTGTGCCCACTTTACGACGTTAAATAATATAGGCGGAGGTACTTTATAATATTATGTTGTGTACGGAACCGCCATTATAACTTGGTGGATTTTACCAGTCCTGTCTTCCCTGTATCGACAGGCGGAATTCCTCCGCATCGTGTACCTTATCGTGTTTATCTGGCTTGCATGTCTCGGGTATGACGAAGAATGACTCAGGGTAATGTTTTTTTTAACAAGTAAGAATAAGAAAATACCACGAACAAACGTCGTAATTAACCGCAACAGGGTGATATTATGATCATTATTAATTGTAATTAAATAAAACAATCTTTAACCACTTTTATTTTTAACGCCGACCGGTTTCGGAACAACTGTTTCATCATAAGGGCAAAATATATACTAAACAATATTACAAAATTATGGCAGAACATACATATTAAGTAATCAAAAGAATAAATAACTTAGTTTACATCACTTTATTTATATACAATCAACATGTTTCATGAACAATGTTCACATCATCAGGATTAGTTGTATACCTTTTATATAACTGTTATACAACTAATCCTGATGATGTGAACATTGTTCATGAAACATGTTGATTGTATATAAATAAAGTGATGTAAACTAAGTTATTTATTCTTTTGATTAAAATAATGACATCACAAAGTGAAACCCTTACAGAAGAAATTTTCTTCAAAAAATTAATACATATTAAGTGGTTGGGGGCGTAACTAGGGATTAGTAAAGAGTGGGGAAGAAATAGAGATTGAGGCAGGGGTGAATATTACATATTTAAAATGGGGCTGTCAGATAAGTTTTTGTTAATTGTTAATAATAGACTCATTATTAAGGGATTTCTTAATATCCTAGGCTTCTAAATTTAAGAGCTTATCATTGCTATTAACGTGAAGAATATCGATCCCCGAATTTTTTTTTCAAAACTATGATTGTTTAAAATAATATGATTAGCGAATTCGGTAAAATTATTATTTTTTACACATCTTTCATGTATTTTGATTCTAATGTCGAAATTTACGGCTTGTTTCTCCGATATAAAATGATGAACAGTCGTTACAATTTAATTTATTGTACCGGATTGAGTCAATTTATGGTCTCTATATTTAGTAAATTTCCAATATTATTTCTTGTATGAAAAGGCGGTTTAATATTAGAAGGGATTATTGGAGCATCCAACTGTATAATTATTAATGTATAAAATTCTTCGCCATTGTTTAATATCATTATTATTTTTTGTATTGTATGAATACTTATCTTTTGAAATTTTGTTAAATTTTTTATTGATTTTTTGATAAAATTAAAATGCATTTTTTTTAATCATATATCTTTTAGTAATGGAAGCTGTATCTTGTCATTTTGTTCTTCACTTGTTTTCCTTTAATTTTTTTTGTTTGTTTTACTTCTTTTTCATCTCAGAAGATTTCTTTCATCCAATTCTGTTCTAATAATGTACCATTTGACTCTAGTTAAACTTTAGTTGGATCGTTGGACACTTCATATGTTATATTTTGCTATTTTTTTTTTAAATTTATCATATTTACGATTTTGTCTGTAAATGCTCTTCTGAAATTTATCTTTTTTATTAGTTTGCCTCTGCATTTTATAAAGATTTTTAATTAAGTAAAACCCTCTTACAAACTTAAATGGATTAAAAAAATTACGCGCGACAACGCGCGAGTTTGACACTGAGTCCAGCGGACACACTTGAGACTCGTTGCGTTTAGTATCGCACATACATCTGATCGTTAATAATTGTTAAAAAAAACTGTCACCAGCTGCCACAAACATACAAATATATTTTTTTAAATATGTTTATTTCAAACATACTTTAAAAGTGAAAACAAGAACTTGCAACATTTTTTGTATTTTTTTATAGCCGTCTCTCATACAAACAGTCTAGTGAGTCTAGTCTCTCTAACCGACATCCACCAAACAGTTCATGTCTTGTAATGTCTCCAAATTGCCCTATGTAAATTCATTATTATTTATTTTGCCATTGTTCTATTCTTTATTCAAACAGACTCGTGGAGAAAGCCATCAGCGCTTTATGTAAATTAATATTTATACCGTCCTTGCATCAAATTTTGAAGACACGAGTCACATAATTATTCAACAGTTTATATTTAAATTGCAATAAAGCATACAAAGTACGTACTTCGCCAAGTACATTGCACATTGTAGGCAGTTGTTGCAGGCTTTCTACACAACAATAATAGCGATTGTTTTGAAAACATAGGACCGCTTCATTTGAAGCGATGAACGTGCAGCGCCTAACTACCGAAATCACGAAGAGAAAATCATATAATATGAAACACACGTTCATTTCATTTTCTTCATACCCGAAGTCATAATGTCCATACTAATCTAGGCCAGTAGCTTCCAAACTACGGCCCGCGGGCCTTTAGATCAGTTAAACATACAGCGTGTTTACGAGTTTATGTCGGTAAAAGTTTATAATTACAAAAATATTTTACTAATTTTCAATTGTGTGAAATTGGCAATCATAAACTCAGCTCCACATTAATTTTGTACTTAACGCAAAAAGGTGAGGTTAGGTGGGTGAAGGTGAGACTTAGATAAGATTAAAACTACTTTTGAGATAGGTACTATCTTTGATCATGATGCAAAAAACCTGAAGTTAAGATTTTGTAAATCGCTTTTACTTTACTGAGATGTCGAAACGCTCTCAAACTTTAAACTCCAGCGATGACCAAAAAATATGTACGATTTTGAACTACTTATCTCTGTGAAAAAAGAAATAAGGTATACATACCTTATTCTCACAATTAAAAAAAAATCTTCATACCCACTTCACTTATTTCTCCCGGAAATCCTCCAAAAGGGGATAATCTGGTTCACAGTTTGAAGACCCTTGCTCTAGGCAGTTAAACATTCCTCAATCTATTTTACCTGCCTACGAAGGATGTCGAAAACCTATCAATTTCAATATTCTCCCAATCGGTTAACTGGCCACATCAATCGTCACATATATCTGGCAATTGCGTGTTTTGTCGAAATAAATCTAATTACTAATTAGCAAATCACTCTAGACGAGATTGTATCGGACGTTATTTAGATTGTTTTCTGTCCCCATTTGTATTGGACTGATACATACGTTAACGGTACAATTTCTTAATGTGATATTACATAAATAATGATGCTATTTATATTATGTTATTTAAGTATTATTAATCAGGTGCCCCTATTCTTGAACTCCAATTAACAATTTTCATTTCACTAAATCTAATAAGTTTTTTTTTTGTTCCAGGTAGGAGACTTCTCTATCACAAAAGTACATCGTCGGGAATATGGTATGTTTAGTTGTTTACAAAATTAGAAGAGTTAATTGATGAAATAATAATAAGAGATTCTTCTCGTACAACATCTGCATTTGTGTTCATCAACTTTGTCTGGGACGACCGATGAAATAATAATAAGAGATTCTTCTCGTACAACATCTGCATTTGTGTTCATCAACTTTGTCTGGGATGACCAACTGAACGCCTTCTGAATTTCCCCGAATATTTATTTATTTGTAAGAAACAAAAAAAAAAAAAATACTTGAACGATTTATATAGCGCCGTTTTTGTGAAAAATCACCTCAAGGGCGCTGTGAAACAAACAGCTTTTAATACAAATATACAAACGAAGTTTAACAAAAGGTAAGCTAATAAAGTTTCTTGTGCTAGCTAACAAGATAAAGAAAAAACAAAATAAGAAGGAAGGGAGGAGAGGAAGAGAAAGATAGAATCGGTATAGGAGATGCTCTCCATATATTTTATACTCGTGCATCAATTTGTGATCTAACGTATTACTTCGGTTCGATATTTTGAAAGGGTAGTATGAAGAATGTCGATTTTGTGAAATTGTGCGTTATATTGCCCACAAACACGGGGAATTAGAGAATTTATTTTAAGATTGGTCCTGCATGCGGGCACATAAAAAAATCGTTTTGTCGGGGTTTTTTTTACGGTAACTCCACACAGGAGTCCCTGAAGGAAATAATTTCCCTCAAGGCCTATATCATCTTTGGGGATGCTGTTGGGTTGGTCTTAACGGTATGTGAATTTTTGTAAAGTTACTGAGCTCTGGCGAGTCCAGGTCATTATTCATAATTTTAAATAACAAGATTTGATCAAATATTAAGCGTCGTGTTTGAATCGTGATGATGTTATGGAATTTTAAGGATTCGTTTATTTGCAATTTATATGCTTAAAGATGTATAACTATGTAATGTAATATGTATAACTCGCACAGTAAACAGTGGTTGTTTAGCGGCCACCTACCGTGAGCAAAAGCCCCGATGTTCTTGTAAAAAGTAACAGGGGTTCGATGACAACCCCTTAACTTGGTCCCGTGGTTCTGACTTCTGTCATTCATTGGTCTATAGATTTAATGCGTATATTTACATTAATCACGATGATATTTGATTAGCAGCAGGGGTCTACCCAACCCTACTGCATTAATGAACCGACGATGTACGAGTATAGTAGTGTTGTTGGCTGGTTACCTACAGCGCCCTTGAGGTGATTTTTCACAAAAACGGCGCTATGAAAATCATCCGATTATTATTATTATTACCTAGTTAAGTTAGATAATAGAGGTGGACGTAGAATGTACCTATTCAGCGCTGATCAGCGGCATTTCGGAAGTGCTGATGTCCGCTTTTCAGCGCGTTTCCGCTGTACACAGGGTGTGCCGTGGTTATCTGCTCATCCCTACATTCATATATTATTTAATATATATTCTATTTTGCATTTAGTACAGATAATGTAGTATAATATTCCGTAAAGGAGCAGCTCACAATGGTCGGCGGCCGGAACGCCGACATGATTTAGCGGTATTTCTTTCCACGCACAATTGCAATGGCATTGTGTCTAATTCCGTTGATATTCCGCCTCGAGTCGGCGTGTGTATTGTATAAACTAGGTTTGACTTAAACGTGTTGAATTCACTTGCATATTTAAATTCTTCTTCAATTGTGCGCGTGGGTTTGTGTTTTGTATTTTATGATGGTTTGGGATTTTTTTAAATACATTAACTAAAAAACAATAACTGAAAACAAAAAGTAACGTTGTCCGAAACACTCAATTTGCTTATTTTTGTTATGCAAGAAATCTCAATTTGTCTCCTTAATTTATTACTTTAATTTAATTTAACGAATTTTTTCGGTGTATATTATCTACTTACATTAAATAGATCGCAAAAGTTACATAGCTTTCAAGCATTTACCAGATAGAAACTGTTTTCTTCTTACTGTGACCTACGAATTAAAATGATCTTATGAACAATATTATGTTTCTGTAGCAAGAAGCTATGGCTGATAACGCGATATTTATACTTCTTTATTTATTTGTTTACATGAATTGCGCAGTTGCATATATTAAATCAATACTAACGATTGTCGCAAAACAAATAAAGAAATACAAAAAAAAAATGAATGTCAATAGATAAATAACTTATTTTATGTAAATGAACTCACGATAAATCGATGCAATATCAATTTGTTATAACGGCTGTATCAATAAATTGTTTCTTTATAACAATATTTACAACGTTGCAATTTTCAAGTTCGTTGTTATTTTTTAAAAAATTTAATGTAAATCAAATTTAGTAATGTTATTAAGTTCTACGAGTATATTTAGTTTGTATTATTGTGACAGCTGTTTCGGCGTTCAATGTCATTTTAATCCAGATTATAACTGCAGTTAATCCAGATTATGATGACTTATTTATTTTATGATTTACTCCCATTCCATTCTAATTTGGACGGTTTTTTAAAAATAATGATTTATTATCGTTAAAACCGATTATAGAAAATAATTAAAATTCTCTATTCCGTGAGGTTTTTACATTTATAATGTGTTTCCCGGTATTTAAATGATAATGTTTTCTTAATTGATTTATTTAAGTGTGTTACATTGTTTTGGTAATGTGAACATACTGAGAAGCGGTGAATATATAATTTTCCTTACTTTATTGATTAATGTTATATTAGGATCTTTCTTTCTTTTATTAATTTCTAACTGTACAAGTAAATTTAATCTAAGACCCTTTCTTTCTATATGTAAGAGTTTAGACTCGTTGTTGGTCGATGTTATTATTGAAGTATTGTACAATAAAATTATATTAATATATATTTAGTTAATGCAAGCACGCCCGCGTTAGCCGAATTCGTGAAACAATGAAATTAAGCTCCTAACGAAAACCAATCATGTTTGCATTGTGTCGAACATACAGGTAATGAGAACGAGCTTACTTAAGCCCTTATTTGGCTTAAGTCGTGGGAAACCTCAGTTTGAAATCCATATACAGAAATATCATACAATTTCCAACAGTGGATGCTCAAAGCAGTATTCGTGATGATATTTTGGTACAGGGGCGGATTAACTGATACTCTGAAAGTGCACAGTACCAGAGCCACGCGCTAAATAAGGGCTTCAGAATTTACAATTAACTTTTTTAGTTGTTTATTAAATTAACACAAATTATTGTACAAAAAGAAACTTGCATAATACGATGTAGCGACAGCTTTACTTCACCTATTTTTTTAAGTATACAAAGCATTGTATTCCCGAGAGTGAATAAACTCATTATGGGATCATAACTTAATTATTAACCTAAACAATTTAAACTTTGATATTTTTTCGGATTCACTGGCCACATTTAAACGGAGCATCTTGGCAATAATATAAACTGCTCAATGCGCATACATCACTTCTATAATATGTAGCACCACTTCTCACACGTACAAACACATTCACATATACACACACACGTATAGAAATTTAATTTGCATCTCCAGGTGCACACGAATCAATAAAACTGAGTGTATCTAATTAAACCACAAGTATTAAGGATGCAATCGCGGCTATCCGGGGTTCAGCCGCAGCATCCGGGCCGCAGAAGCAGAAGAGTGCGGGGAGATTGCGGCTGACAGGACGGCTCTGGCGGCGGTCGCGGCATGTACCACATAAGGATACAGACTTAGTTTTAGACAGATTAATAATTGAATTGTAAAACAAACAAAAAAATAATACGTAAAAGGGGAAAAGTCTTATGATAATTTAGTGCCATGGGAATGCGGAGTTCTTGGGTGGAATTTGCGGTGTGTCGAATCGGGGCAAAATATAAATTGCATCATTCTATAAATCTTTAATATTGTGAGATTTGTAAACGGTGCTTATTCAATAAATCCCTAAAAATTATTTGTTGGGGATTCAATGCCTACGAACAGGATGTGTGTTTGCAATGAGACCTGAAAGGATCATCTATTGTCGTTGTAACTTATCAATTTTGGTACCTATAGATTTCAACATCTTCATAATGTGAAGAATGTTTTGCCTTAAGAGCAATGCTGGCTTTTATTTCAATTATGTTTTTATGAGTGTGCAACGCGGAATGCATGATTTATTTTTAATTTAAGCGATTTTCTTGCAAAAGTGTTTTTTTCTTCTCTATTTTCCGTATTTTATTTCATTGGGTTTATTGAAAACACGCCTTAGATAGTGGTGCCTTAATTTCCCACAAAAAAACACGACTCTTTATCTTTTATTGAACTAAGAAGAAACCAGAATCCTAAGGTGCATATTAACACACCCGATTTATTAATATTATCTGATGAATCATTTTATCATATCGATGGTTTCTATTTCTATATCTAGATTTCTAAAATGTTGAATATTGCCCTATAGAACTGAAATTTTTAATGAAAAAGTATATGCTTTCACTTCCAAACTGAATAATATTTGAGTTGTTTCTCTTTTAAAACAGAAGCAGAGCACAAATTCGTAACGAAATAGCTTACTAAAATCTAACTAACTCAATATCGGCAGTTTTGAATTGTACACGGAGTAGAAATGGGCCATTGATATTTGAATTGAAATCAGTTGGCTTATCACACTGCGATTAGTTCCGAGCAATAACTGCATTTGAATAGATGAACATTTGCCTTTTTTTAATGTTTATAACGTACCTGTATTTAATTAAATTATTTATAATTTTTTTTACGATCCAACCAAGTTTAAGAAATCTATCTTAATATCTTAAAGGGGAGAAGGATGTCGCAGAGGAATTATTTATTATTTAGAAATATTGATAGTATTATTACGCAATACGATAAACATAATGTTTTTAAATAGAAAAATATTTTATAAATTTACATAGGCATAGCATTTATTAAAATCTATTCAGAAATATTACTTTTTCTGACCGTCCTATTGTATGTTTTACAAAATATTTAAAATATGAACATGATTTTTAAAGCGGAGAAAAATATTTTTAATTCTTTCTCGTTACGCTTTTGTAAATAAACTTAACCAAAAATTTGTAATCCGGTAAAAAAAAAATTGAAGTTACGTAGTGTTTATGCCAAAATTAGACTACACACTGTTATTTTTTTTATTTATCTTATCGGCATGTTGAAGAAAAACCTTCATAGCATTTTTTAAGGATATTCAACTTTTTAAATGTTTTTGTAAAACGTGCGTAGAACGGTCAGAAATGTGTAATATTTCTGATTTTCTTTTGATAAATGCTAACCCCTTGCAAATTAAAAAAAAACGTTATTTATATTTTTCTCTTTAAAAACACAATGTTTATCGTATGGCAAAATATTATTATTATTTTGAATTAATAAATAATAACTCTCTGACGTCCCTCTCCCGTTAACTCAAATATCGTTCGACAATACTTTTTCAATAAATAATAAAAAAAAAATGTTTTGTTTAAATCGCCGTTTTATAAAATAAACGTCTACATGTTTCGAAACCAATGGATTGATTTTGTTTGAATTTCTGGTTTCTAATGCAAATATGGTATTTGTTATTTCATAATAATTATTTTTACATTGTTACCCAATTATTTACCTTCTCTCATCACTATTTTTGGATATATTTATAATTTGTCTATGTTTATATGTTATCGTTGTTACCATTTGTTTAGATGCATTTAGATATTTGTTTATTAAAGTAGGGGTATAAATAAATTATTTCTTTATGATTTTTGAATTTTAGATGCCACAAAGTGCATTTACGTTTATTGAAGACATAATTTAACGAATATATTTAGACAGAATGCTTTAAAAGGTATTTAAGGTATCATAACTTTTTAAAATAAAAATAAATGTCCTATTTAATTTCCCTCCGGTCATAAAAGCGTTACCGTGCAATCCGGAGAGAGAACATTCATCAGGCATTAACCCTTCGGCGACGGAGGTCGACTGTCCGTAATACAGTCAAGGCGATCGTCGATTACCCGGCCAATCAAAATGTCCGGGGATATATTTTCACGTGTCTCAAAGCTGCGCTGTTTAGCCCTTATGAAATATTAGCCATCATTAAAAATTTATCAAAACTGCACGGCGGGGTAAAATAATGTTATTTGTTAAAAAAAAAAAACTCGCCGGTTGATCGTTTTGCTCTATATAATTTTGTTGTATTTTTTGATGATTTTTTCTTTTGACTTATACTTGCGTTTCCCATAAAGCTCTCGAGTATCGACGTTTACGCGGCTAATGATGGATTCGTTATATTTATTTCTTTATATGTGCTTTTTAGCTAGCTATATGACAAAGAAGATTTTTTAATTTTTCGAACAAAACTGGACAACTTAATCAAACCATGCAACAAGAACGATCTTGACGCTTTCACCGATTAAACTGGTCTTTTTCTCAGTTACTAAGTTTCACCTTTATTTGATCCCGCGTTCGCACATTTATCAAAGTTAAACTTTTAATTAATGCTCAACGTTGGTTTTTGTTTTAATAATAAAACTATATTCTGTTTACAATAGTTAATTAAGAACTGTGTAAAAGTGTCCTAAAAATATCTACGTGCACTCGCATTATTTTGCTATACTACGATTTTAGCAAAAAAATAAACACCTCTGTGCTTTGCCTTGAACTTGAACGAATTCAATTACTCCCTATCAGACAAACCAGACAAACCAGACAAAACACACTAAGCTTACCTCAATCTAACAAAACATATTTTTTCATCGCGCTTCACACGTTTTTAACGTTTCATACAGTGAGTTCGACTTCAACTCGGCACCCTACAACTTCAAACCTAAAATCAATAAATAACATTCACGCAATGCATATTAATTACTCTACACATACTCGATCCATTCTCTTCTCCCTCTCACCATCCCGTCCCCATAGGCTAAACTTGTAAACTTTTTTGTAATTACTAACTTCAATGAACACCTACTATTGGTTATATTTACCATACTTTATAAATATTTTGAACTCTTGTTTTTTCCAAATAAAATAGATATAATTAACATAATATTATTATATGCATACATATCATATTGCAGTCTAGATCTGCTAATAATCTCCAGTGTACTCGTACATTCTGCCTTTTGCAATCAGCCCCGTTCGGCTTTGTGTAGTGTATGAAGTGTAGACTGTATGGAGTTCCAGGCTGTAATAATTAGGTGTACATTATTGCCGGGCGCTTGGACCCGGGACCTGGAACCGTCCGCAGTCTGTCATGGCGGCAATTAGCGCTGCTTTGTGTGTGATTAATGCGGGAGGATGTGATGATAAAAAACACTCGCCTTTTTTCCGCAAACGTATCGCAATTATGTTGTGGTTAATGTTATCCTGTCTTGTAAGTTCTTTGTAGGACACCGGGCGCTTTTTGCAGTCGTTCTTTGCTTTAGAATGAAAGGAGATAATGATATGAAGGTTTTTTGCTTCGAGATGAAAGGAAATGATAACGTGCAGGATGTTTATTTGTTTTTTTTTTAGTCCAGATGGGTTGTATTAAGTATAGTTGCTCCTTTTTAATGATACTAAAAAGTAATTTTAGAGGGTTGGCTTAATTTAAATGGTTTTGTAAAACAATATTGAAGAGAACTGCTACATTTTAATAGTATTTAGGAGTAATGGTCTCAGAAAAAATAATTCGTGTTTTTTTTATAGCCAGGTACTTCCCTACCTTCCTCTTCCCAATCTACACCCCCTAAACAAAATTTAAAAAGCCTTTGTAACCTTTTTCCACGTATTTATTTTCGACCGAACCGGTTTCACCCTATCACGGCCATCGTCAGACTAGCACAATTAAAACTAAATCTATTATATATAGCATCGATGTCAGGAGTGAGTCCCCCTGCTTTCTAATATTGTTTTTATTTATGACTTGAAATTTGTTTTATTGCTGACGGTACTGTTTACTATTGTGTTTTGAAAAACTACTTTCGGGTAGGTTTATTACCCCCTGGAAGACGGATTACATTGTGTTTATTTACTGAATCTAGGGATAAATTTTTATAAAATTATATAAAGTCATTCGTGTCAGCTTTTATTTGAACACATTTATTTCTGTTTTTTTCTGGTTTTGTTTTTTCACTGTGATTTCCGTCTTGTTTGCTTAAATGAATTTTATAGCAGTTTTTGTCCTATAGTTACATGAACTACGGATAACCAGGTACATTTTAATGGGTCTTGAAAATATTTAATTATGTTATTATAGGTACACATCAAGGTAATATGTGTATTTTTAATTTGTGGGAATTGAATTCAGACATATTTTTGTTAATCAATCTTCCGTGCGACAGTTTTAAACCGTTTTTTTTTATTAGAACCAGTACATTTAACAATCAACATAACACCTGGACTATCAGGCACCTATTTGATATTAATGTAAAGAACCATATCAAAATATTTTAACACAACGCCAGCGCTTTGAATCCAACTCCACACTTCCCTATTTAAATTCAAATGCATAGTAAGTTGATTACTGTTGAGGTTACTCACCGCTTTTCCATCCCGGTATAACTAACTTATGGTAACTCCTTCGGGGTGCACGTCAAGGACTCTAATTTCTTGGTTCAACGAATTAATTATTCTAAACCCTCAAGTGTCCCTGCAAAGCGTTAGCTTAGAATGAGCTTAATAAAATGCCACATCCCAGAATGGTTAGTACATAATTACGGTCGACAAAAGTGGCTCTTGTCAGTATGGTGGCTTTGCTCTGCTGATCCGTAGTCCGCATATGAACATGGTGGGACATGGAAAAATACTAACATAAAAAAAGGAGAAACAAAATAGATTGCGTAGGAGTACTTAGGACGAGCCGTTACACCAGGGCACCGGGGCAGTCCCTCCGAAGCAGTGCCAGGTGAATTCTTGTTCCCGCCACCATTCCCAGGAGACATTGTGCCAGTCGTCAGGATTATTATGTGAATGTGGACAAATACGTACTACGGAACACCATTGTAGAAGAATATCCCCTCCACCAGTTTCGCAGGATAGTCCAGTCAAATGGTAGTTTGAAATGGTAAGTGGAAAGTTCTGGTGTAATTGTTTTTGTGGCTTTTGTGGCACCCCAAAAAACATAAAGTAAGCCACCAAAAACAATTACTCCAAAACATTCCACTTCA
Source organism: Halesus radiatus (assembly GCA_022606495.2). Lineage (NCBI taxonomy): Eukaryota > Metazoa > Arthropoda > Insecta > Trichoptera > Limnephilidae > Halesus > Halesus radiatus. The sequence continues at coordinate 209,586 of JAHDVE020004605.1, read as the reverse complement.
AGTCCTTTTTGAAGACCATTTGACAGGACTAGAAGCTCATCTGTGCATGTGACTCACGATCCAGTCGACTGGCTGAGCATCCCAGTATGACCTCCACCATACCGAGAAGAAGACCTACGAGTATCTATGTATTTTTGAACACCATTTGACAGGACTAGAAGCTCATCTGTGCATGTGACTCACGATCCAGTCGACTGGCTGAGCATCCCAGTATGACCTCCACCATACCGAGAAGAAGACCTACGAGTATCTATGTATTTTTGGACACCATTTGACAGGACTAGAAGCTCATCTGTGCATGTGACTCACGATCCAGTCGACTGGCTGAGCATCCCAGTATGACCTCCACCATACCGAGAAGAAGACCTACGAGTATCTATGTATTTTTTGTTTGTTTTCATGTAATTTTTTTCACTTACGTTTGATGACTGAACAATAGATTTTTTTATAATTTCTTCTTCTAAATATTGGTATTTACTTTGTGGTGTCATTATTAATAAATGAATTAAAAATGACTTTTTAACCACTTTATTAATATATGCGCCCTTGAGGTGATTTTTCACAAAAACGGCGCTATACAAATCATCCAACTATTATTATTATTATTACATGTTTCGAAAGCGAAGCTTTCCTCATCAGGAATACTAAGTATTAAGTATTATCATGTTGGTATGTATATATTAATAAAGTGGTGATTACAGAGTAATTTTTTATTCGTTTATTGATAGAATTTTTATTCTTTTGAGTATTTCTCTTTTTTTTACTGTTTAAAATTATTATTATTTTATATGTATATATTATATTACTTTTAATTTTACTTACTCCGTTGTTATTTTTTAAATATTAGATACATCGTGATAAGTACAAGTATTTTTTTTATTATTGTTTTAATATACCTAATTTATATTGCACTTATGTCCACAAAATAACTTATTTTATATTACCACGAACCGAAATGAACTACTTGCTATATATAACACGACCCAGCTAGCATAGCAAGCAGGGAACATTTTTACCTATAAATTCCCTTCATGTATAACATTATTTGTGAAAGTAACTAATGATTTGAACATACTGTCAAAATGTCTATCTATCTATATATCTTTTAATCTATCAATCTATCTAATGTCTAATTATGCTACGAATGGATGTACATATTAATTTATAAAACGTACACGACCGTTCACTATGAATCTAGGAACAGTCCGAAAGTATTCCACATCTCTTATTTTTTATTGCCATTGCATGTGAATGTACAATAAACTTGCAGCCTAGAAAACACTGGCCGTAACAAAAAAAGGTTTTTACTTCTACACGCGTTTGAATAATAAAGAACTTGAATATATTCAACTTTGACCCGTCGCATTCCATGTAGAATTGATGTCCCCCTCACACCGCATTTCGCTCCCTCCCGCGGTTCGGCTGATAAAGGAGCGACTGCTTTCTGGGGAAAAAACACTCCACGACACAGGACAAAATGGCAGCAATAAAACGGCTAATTCCATTTCTTGTTCTTAATACCCGACACCCCCGGGGCTGGCGAGAAATACAGAATCAACGAAGCAGAGGCGGAATTGGACCGGGAAATTCATAAGGCCTACTCGATAGGGCCTAAAAAGCTACGAACTTCCGTGTTTCAATAAAATCGAGTTGTCTGTATTCTTAAGGCAGTCGGTATCTTAAAAATCTCGGGTGACTAACATGTTAATTGCGCTTAATATTGAAATTGCTTCGTCGCGTCGACCAACCCAAATGACGCGATTGAGTCGTTTTGTCTTAGCCGTTTTACGATTTAAACCCTAGACGGCCTTGACAAAAAAAGTGTTGATTTTGGAATATTTGAGTAAATTTTGCCATTTTCTAGAAGTTTTGAGGAAACCTGCAAATTGACTAAATATAACGAACTTTTTCAGTTTTTTCATATTTAAAATATAACCTACTCCGATAATTAACAACAACAAAATAAAACAGTTATACAGCTTGCCGTTGGGAGCATAAATCTTCCAAGTTAAATTTTTTTTCTCGCTTTACCAATTCAATTGCTATATTGACGTTTAAGCATGAATTTATTTTATTTTAGATTACCAATTTATAAATAGACAGCGTGGATAACATATTTTATAAATTTTTCATTTTTTTGTCTGTTCTCCAGCCCACCCCTTCTGCGGGGGGTTAGGAAGGTGAAGAAGGCACAGAGGAGATGTTTATTGGCGCATTGGATATTCACCATAAAATAAAGTGGCATTTTGATGAGGCCCATCGTCCATTTTTGGCGGGTGAACTTTATTGCCAGACCCCGGGGATGCAAAACATACCTACACCTAATACTATGCCCAATCTAAAACGTATCCCTTTATACGTATACTCGTATGTCTACATAATATAAAGGCTGTAATAACTGAAATAATAACAGATATTGTACCGCCAGCCTTTCGGGCGTTCAATGTTATTTCAGTAATCGATGGGCTCGTCCCTAGGTACCTAGATGTCTGAAGGTACCTTGCAATGCTTTAATATTGCACACTTTATTTTAAGAATGCTGAAACTTGGAACGTTTCCATTTTGTAATTTTAGACCGCAATATACTATACTGCCGATAATATATTTTTTTTGTACGGTTTAAACAATAACAAGCTGTCTGTTCGTCTTCGTCCGGTTTTCAACATTATTTTTCGAAATCCTTACTCAACAATATATTTTTTTTATCAAACATAATGTCTGAAATAAAATATTTCTTTTTTACGCACTTATCGTTTTGCAATGTTGAATTTCAAAGCTCTTTAGCTCATAACGTAATTTTTGTAGCACGTTAAACATAGTTGCGTTGACTCAAAATTGCTGAAAGAAAAACCTGTGCACAGTTACTGTTTGAGAGTTGTTTTCTGCTTCAGATTCAGGTAAACCCACTGATTTTCTGCTTTGATAATCTCGATATATTTAATTATAACAATTTCGTTACATTTTTTTAGTCATTTCGAAGCCGCGTTCACCGACCTAGAGTCAAAGTTCTTACTCCCAAGCCGTCTCATTGAAAACTTTTTTCACTAAGATAAATCTTGGGTCATCTTTCTCGTATTCTCGGAAGACAGTTATCAATACGTCAGTCTTTTTAAAACAATTCTCATGAGCGACGTAACACAACTCATTAGTCTTGTCCACACAACGCGCTTCTAGCGTCTGTGACAGTTCCCAACCAACAATGTTTTTACCGGTCAAAAGGGCAAAAATCAATATGGTATTTTCATAAACTATAAATACCGTTAAAATGTGTGGAAGATTTAAAGTTTATTTTTCTGATTCTGATCATCGTAGTAATAATAATAATAGAAATATGTGAATACATATTATATAATATATGTATTCATGTATTATATAATATGTATTCATATATTCCCGACGATGAAAGCATCGCTTTCGAAACATATAGATATCAATGTATATTTATAAAGTGGTGAATACTAAGTATATTCATTTATTAATAATGATGCCACAATGTGAATACCAATCGTTTGAAGAAATTATAATATTTATTTATTTTATACACATTATTTAACAAAAACATTTAAGAAAGCTTTGACTTTCCAACTAGGAACACATTCCGTTTTAGAACAGTCAAATAGATAAGTTTAGTTCATATTGAATGTCATTATAAATGTGTAATTTTAACGTTTTCATTCATATTTATTGATTTTAAAAACGATCTAAAACCACACATTCCGAAACTGTGCGAACTGGCTAAAACATCATTATGATGTAGAAAACCTTACTGGCTGATAAGACGGCTGTCACTGACGTTAGTCGGCTTGACGTCAACAATGCCATATTCACGAAAAAAACGAACATGTCGTTTTGGCAGCAAATCAAAAATGGCACATTTTAAATCATTATAGAAAGTTTATCCGTAAACATAAAAATAAAATAAAAATTATTTTGATTTTTTACCATAATTGCTTGCTCGCACTTGTGTAGCTCATGCGCCGAAAGCCTCGCGGAGTCAGGACGGAGCTATATATATATAGATATGCTGTCGCAGCGAAACACATGCTCTCACTCCAACTTCTGCCGATAGACTAGTGACGCCATGCCGCAAAACTGAAAAATTCCGCATACTGACGACAAAAACGGTAGGTAACGATTTTCAAAATTTGTACCCGTCTTTAAATATTATTTTATTCCAAATGCTATAAACAGCTATTCGACTAGTAGGACCGGGTTTTAAATTTAAATTATTGTAATGTGTTAGCAAATCAATACTAATCCATAAAACATGTTTGCACATTAATATGTAAATCAGAAATTGTTTAAAATAAAGAACATTCAAAATTTGATAATTGAATCATGAAAAACTTATTGTCAAGAAGTTTTGAAATTTCGGTAGATCGGCAGATTTTTGCTGTATTCGGTAGATCTACCGAAATATGCGTAGGAATGGCATCACTGCGCGAGACTGAAGTGGAGATATTTTTAATTTTTGTATATACTGCAATATTAATTATATTCCCTTCGAATGGAAAGCGAAGTGTGGCTTGCCGGAATTGGAAAATTTATTGTTTGTACGCGAGCAGCGGAAACGGCAGAATGGATGCGGGTATCTCCAGTGTACTTAGTGTACCCAAGCTAAATAATAACACAGTATATTGTAGCTACAAAGCGGTTACCGTATTAGGCCTAACTTCCATAAAGTTTACACAAAGGCGAAATGAATTTGGAGCGTTCGTGGTTTTTGTAAAATTATTCTTGGCGATGTTTACGAACCTTACGGAAAGTTGGCGCGTGAAACCAATACAACCTAATGTAAATATTATTTACTCGTATGCTCATAATAATGTATCTTACTGCATTTCGCAGCTGGGTGAAATAAATTTGTATTTTTAGTATATCCTAAACTAAACTCTTTGACTTTTATTATTGTTTCTGAGAATAAGAAGTTCGGGAAGTTCCTAGTAGTTCAGATATAATAATAATAATAATAATAATTGGATGATTTGTATAACGCCGTTTTTGTGAAAAATCACCTCAAGGGCGCTGTATAAATATTACTTCCTATTCTTTATCTAATTATGTACAAACAGATACAGAAAAACATACTTGCCTGGCAGGTTGCTTCAGATGAACACAGTTTTATTAGAAAATTTAAGTATAGAGACGATAGTTTTACAGTTGCTATTTTATCCTCCTTTTCTATTGATGTTACATTTATTAGTAGATTGGTTTCACAAGAAGAGTTGGTATTTATTGAAATATTTATAATTTTAGGTCTGGAAAATATTTATAGACCTTAAAACGCGTAAGAAGCTTTTAATAGATATTAACATTTTTTATTTACTTTGTTTTTACACTTTTCGTTATTTACAGTTTTGCGGGCTGTGGACGCATTTGCGCACCAATGCGTGAATTTTTAAACTTTTTCTATTTAATGACTTTAGGTAAGCACTAACCGGCTAGCCTAGCTAAGCAATTTACGGGTGCAATTCTTCAATTTATGGATACGATTATCTGAATTAAACATAGCTAATTTCAAACATCTCCTGTCTTTTATAATGAATTTCTTCTATTTTGAAGGAGGTGCAAAATATACTATATTTTTAATTCTATATTTTAAAAAGCCTGTCTTTATCTGTCCTCACCGAGCTTTGATCCCGCGACCTCTGGAATCAGAACCAATGACCTTATCGCTGTACTGCGAAAGCCGTCGATTTGTAATATTAATATATATATATATATATCAATAAATATAACTATAATATAAATCTAGATAGTAAGTAACTGCTCCCAACCGTCTGGAGTCAGTGAGACTATGGCAGTGAGGCTGAAGGTAGTGGGGTGAGGGAGGATATCGGGAAGAGGGAGGTGGGGAACTAGGTAAGAATTAGTAGGAAGAGGAATTAGGTGAACAAGCTACATTACTCAGGAATTGAATTTAGAAATTTTAGATAATTGTCAAGGAAGTGATACAAATAGGTACTGATAATATTTATTCATGTATTTCTCATTCTCATTGTACACAGTACGAATGACATACTTTTTTGCATTGTCGCTCAAAACAATTTTTTGGTAACCTTTTTATATCGTCTCAAACAGACTTTGTTTGACGAGGTTCTTAATGGTGAGGCGACAATTAGCTGTCTAAATTTGGAAAGTTAAGTTGTCTCTTAAAAAAACAGTCGCAAGAAAGAAGTCGGACGTTCTTAGAATTGAATCTCTGGCAAATAGTGAAATAAAACCAACACGGAATGTGGTCCCCGCAATCTGCCGAGTTCGGGTGGACCACCGAGAGACCCGGTGTCTGGTGTTGGAACTCATTGTGCAAGGAGGAGGTATATCGGAGAAACGAGAGAAAAAAATGCCGACGACTTGTCACTGGCACTCTGCTTTTAAGAGAGTGGTCCCCTGAAGCAGTGCTTTTTAAACTTTGTATTATAACCAGTTTTTACGTATATTTTTCTTCAGCGCGCCCCCGTAATTGCGTAATGGTTCTGTGACATTCGTCTAAATTGGACTCTCAGAAAATTATTTCCAACACTTCAATGTTTTGCATAACAAATGGCGAGTTTAAAAAAAACTTTTTATAAACACGCGAACGCTGATGCAGCTTTATAGGGGAGTGCACTCACTGCAGCTATTGGTACGAGACAATTGTACTTCAAGGTAGTTAGTGTCCTTCCCGTTAGGAATTTATTCTTACCAATAGACAATATTACAATGACTAATAATGCTTCCAAACATTATGCACGAAAGCATGTCAGGTATCTTTGTTCTCGAATAATTCATTGTACAGTAGTTTGTCGATAGGTAGCGTTGAACTACATACGCAGCTCTTTTACTAATACATTATAGAATTGCCCCACTGTGGAATGTGGCAGCCACCTCTGGTCGGGAGCCCCAAAATATCTGAAAAAAACCCTTGACTCTGCAGAATCTTAACAAGCGGACTGCAAGAGTACGGACCTCAGGTGGGAATGCTGTCCTTGTTCTATCGGTATTTTAATGGAATACGCTGAGGAACTAGCGTCATTGATCTCTTCGGCACCGGTGCATAGTCGGGAAATACGCCAAACGCGCGCGCAATATTTGCACACGGTTGACATTATTCGCATGAGAATGGGTCGCTTCTATGACGCGGTCTTGTGTTCGCTGCTCGGCTCTGGAATGATCTGCCGGCCTCTGTGTTTCCTCCATCCTACAACATGGCTCTCTTCAAGACCCAAGTTCACTCCTTCCTATCCTCTAAAAGACCCTCCGCACAGCATCCCCAAAGATGATATATTAAGCGTCTGGAGTTACTGTAATTTTTTTTTAAATACCATTGATTCGTTGGTATGTCGCAAGAATAATAAAGTGAGTAGGCATTAGGGGACATAATGCAATAGATTCATATAAATAAGATAAAATAAAAATAAGATGGTGTACGAATTCGTAATAACTGGACATGATAATATGCATAAACATTTTCCAAAATATTCACTCTTAATACAAAATAGAATATTCGTGGGTAAAATATAATTTTTATTCTTTTAAAAAATAATTTTCTGAAGTGTAGGTAGGTACTTACCCAATTAAGAATATATACAGGTTGTATCAGCGTTTACCCGACAGACTTTAACCAGTGATTCCCAAGCTTATTGGGAGTAAAAAATGTAGATAGCATTTTGGTCTCCGGTGAATTTTTGTTTTTGTTTTTTAATATGATTTTTTTTTCAATTTTACAGAAAAAAGAATTCTTTCATATGTCGTCTTTGGTCACTTAGCTGAGTAACCGCCTAACCATCCACCCCGACCCCAATTCTCCAATGTCTACTGATTTTGTATGTGAAATAAAAAAAATATATATATGTAATATTAAAATGCCGTCTACATTTTTTACTTCAAATAAGCTTAGAAATCGCGGCTAAAGTTTGTCGGGTGATGCACCCTGCATATTGAATACGATGATTTGCCTATAACTTCTATTTTTCAACACATTTAAATAAATGTCCATTCTTTTCACGTTTACAGCAAATTTTATTATGATTCTCTTCCGTAACGGGTTGTGGAAAAACTGTTTCTCACCGTATTACCTATTTATAAAAGTGCACTGCGAGACTAGATTGCACCCGCACCTGCTTTGTAAACGGCACTCTAAAAAATAATAGCTCAGTTCGTTCCCCTAGCTCGTCGCTGTATACTGAGAAAATCCACTGTCTAGCTAGAGTCCTGCCACTGGGGGATTCGTTAGATCCTCCCTTTCCGTTGCTTCGGAGATGTTATAACGGAGCTATCAGCGGTTCGCCTTTAACTATACCTATGTAGTTCTGTTTAATATTGTCTGGATACTGACTAGGGCATAGCTAGAACAGAGGTAGTCACTCCACAAAGCCCATTTCAACTGCATCACGAGTCCTGTAAAATGGTTTTTACACTCCTTAATGCGAAATTATTATCGCAAATGGGTTCACAACGACGAGGAGAGCATGCTCCCGTCGTTTCACCCCTTTCCCTATTCTGGACTCCTGGGATTTGATTTTAAAATGCCACAAAATTAAGGGCGGTTTCCTGAAGCCGATAAATTTTCTATATATTATTATAACATATATTTTTTTAAATTTGTAAAACCACTAAAATATTTATTTAAATAGCTCTGTATATTAGAGTTGTAAAATTATCACGAAGGACTTAAGTGTTTGATATTATATTAATTATTTAAAAATATTACAATACTTTACACAGTGGCGTATCGATAATATTTAATGAAATAAAACAGTTATTTAACAGTTGTTTATAACCACGAATTTTTTATTTTTTTATTAGGACCGAACGGTTTCGCTTAACACAAGCATCACCCGGGTACAAAACTAAACTAATAAAAAAATACATACTGTGTGCTTATATATACAAATAGAATGCGACAAAATATAATCTAAAACAAAGAAACAATGAGAGGGCATGAAATAGAAATCTAAAATAATAAGAGAGAGAAAGAGACAGATGTGCACATAATGGATTACCAAGGAACACCTGAACATGTGATTAAGGGATAATGGGAAATTTTATGAGTTTATGTGAAATATACCCAATATTGGGCTATTGGACACATTTAATTGATTATTAAGACTGGATATATTGTGCAATATTATGAAAAAATAAATAAATGTATATTTAAACTCGCGGGTAAGCCAGTTAACTGGGTCCAACCTCTCCATATCTAAAGTTTTAAAATTTAATGCTATCAATAAATTTAATAGACACATGTTTTAGGAGGGAGGAAACATTAGCTGGGAAATCGTTCCACAACCTAACTGTGAGAAAAAGAACGTGCCGTAAAAACTACCCATTCTGTTCCGGGAAAATGTCTGAACCAATGTAGGGAATGCGTTTTTCGTGTCTCCCGACTTTGCAGTATGCAGTGGTACCGAAGAAATCAATGAAATTTAGGAAACTCTTCATTGAAATACCGGTAGAAAAAAAATCCTCAAATATCTGTTTTTAGGAATTTTACTCTGTTTAATTTTTTTTAATGTATACCTAGGACCGATTGGAGCCTTCGACACGCCACTAGCTTTATTAATTAATGAATAGATATAAATACTTAAAAACTTAACAGCATCGCGTGATTATTTCAACTACGTATCTCTATCGCAGTATCGTGAACCAGAACCATATTAAAAAGCCTTTTTTTTCTGCACCGCTCAACAGTAAAGTCCATTGTTAGCGGGTGTTTCCATTCAGCACCTGTTCCCGCATGTTTAATTAGAATAATGAGTAGATCAGGGCATTTATCCCTCTGAGTGTTTCAATTGAACCGGTATCTCCGTGTGATTACCCGGTGGGACGCAGGCGGAATGATTGCAGCGCCGGGGCCTAACTGATTTCAAACTATTGCCGGTGCTGCATTACGAACGGTTGCGTTGTTCTGGAAAATATGCTTATGGAGGTAACTTTACACGCGTTTAAATATTCATTAGGTGGTTCAAGACCGTAGCGCTGCTGTCCCGTAGTTAACACATACATATGAGATGGTAGTCCGCAAATACATTTAGTATATTATATGCTGTTTCCACGTTTCTCTGTTCTCTTATTGCTACCGAAGACAATAAATTTAACCAAGAAATAATTAATTATAATTTCTTAAAAATGTTGGTATTCACTTTGTGGTGCCATTATTAATAATTGAATTACGAATTACTTTGTAATTTCTTTTGATATAGATAAAGGTTTAAAAAATTTACATACAAATACAACCGGTTTACAATTAGACAAATTTGAAAAAGTATTAAATATAAAGAATTAATTAAAAGTATCAGCATGTATCAGTACCTATTATAATGTATATAAAGTATATAAAAATATAAAGTATAAAACCTTGTAAAAATATATAGTTTAAAAACTTGTAAAAATGGTAAGTATGAAAAAATATAATGTATAAATAACTATTATTTATTATGAAACATTATGTAATATAATATTATTTGCCATGAAATGATTGGTAAGTTAAAAAAATCTAAGCTTTAAAACTCCTGGAATATTCAAATATTGTACTAAACATCTCATCAGTTATAATGGGTGACCTGATAAATCAACACATGTATGAATCGGCACACTTTTTAAAAGTGATGTAAAGTCACTAAAAGTACGAAAAGAACTCATCCGAAAGCCTAATCGAACCTAACCTAATTAATGTATTTTTTAATATTGTTAAAAAATACAATAAATAGATTAATTGGGTTAGTTTTGATTAGGCTTTCGGGATAGTTTTTTTTCGTACCTTTAATGGCTTTTTACCACTTTTAAAAAGTGTGCCGATTCATATGTGTGTTGATTTTTCCGGTCACCCATTATAATGTAATTAAATTAATTTTTTGTTCTTCCTCTTCATAAAGTTAGTCTATTCGGCGACTGAGTGAAACTCCCCTCGGGAGTTTAAGTACGTGGCCATTTTGTAGCTTAACATTTAAGACGGTACATAGTTTAGTCACGGTACATGACACCAACTAGCGTGCCAACTTATAATAATTTCAAACTTTCCGCAATGCTTTAGGTAGTTACGCAATTTTGTGTGTAGGTTGAAATTCGGTAAAGGTTCCTCGACTGTAAAGGGCCCGTTTGAAACGATTTTGTGCTCGTCAATATATAGGGCAGAGATCAGCAAACTTTTTTTAGAAGGGTCAGATTGAAAAAAATTTAAGCTCAGCCAGCCAAGAATCAAAATCGCGGTTAATTCTACTTAAAAAAAGGTTGTTCTATCTTCGTTTATTAATTATTATTAAGTCAATTAGGATAAATGGAAACAGTTTGCTTATCATTAAACAATTGAGTTGTTTAGAAATTAAATTTTAATAGGCAGAAATGTCAACATTCTTAAATTGTCGGCAACCACTAAAAATTTGAAGGCAAAATGTAGAAATATAATATAAAATATACATAGTAGAACATTATTTTATTAAATAGGTTCAACATTAATATTTCAAATCACTTTTACATTTGATTGACTCGGTTTCTTTAAAAAATGCATTTTCTCATTAGACGCCTTCGTTTTTGTTTCTAACTTGCTGTTTTGTTTCGCAGGGGGTTGGTCACTGCCTGTTTTTTTTATATATACATGTTATCCAAAATGATGGACTCAATTTCGCATGTTCTCCTCAGATATACGCGGTCGGTCCGGGATTTTACCTTTACAGAGACATCCTGATTCCTGATTCCAACGACAAAATGCTCTCTTTAGTTGGAGGTTCAATGTTGTAGACAAAATGTACGCTGCACTACAGGTGCCGACTCAGTTTTACAGAACTCACGAACATAGAACATCTTATGCTGCATAGCAGCCATTTTAATCACAACATACGCGAAATGGCTGCTTGGCGGCGCGAGCACTCTAATGGTAGTTTGCACAACTATGAGCCATCTAGCGGTGGGATTCTAAACTTTCGAATCTCTTACAATTGCTATTTAAATCATTCACGTATAACCCATATTTTAGTAAATATAGCGGTACCAAATTGAGTCTTATCATTTTGAATGACCTTATCAAATGATAATTTTGAAGATGTTGCATTCAATGAACTATCGGATATTTTTTTGTGGTGATAAATTATATATTTTTCTTTGTTTTTTAAGGTTTGAATATGTTTAATCAATTATTAACTCGCGGGCCGAATTTGGCCCTCGGGTCGTAGTATGCCGAGCCCTGATGTAGGGCCATATTGTAATAAACACGCAGTGTTAGTAGTTTGTAATATACACGTGGACTCGCCGCATTGGATAGTTTGTACACAAGGAACAAACAAACAAGGAAAATAGGGCCCTTTAGGTGATTTTTTCACATTATATTATTATTATTGGGGAAGTAAAAAACAGAAAAAATCCACTTTACGTTTCTAAAATCACCGTTTTGTTTCTTTACGAGGCATTATTAATACACATCCTGGCAAAAGGGAAAATAATTTTTTAAATTTTTGTATTTTATTTCAATCGACCTTCATTAACGCATTTCATTTTATTGATTGGTTCTTTACGATCAAAAATAATTAACAATTCTAACTTCACTGTATTTATTTTCAAATATCACATCAAGAACTCTTCACTAACTAACTAACCATCACGCGTCCTTTTCTTAATGACAGCCTTCTGACGGCCTCCATGGTCGAGAGGTAAGGCTCTCGACCACGAATCCGAAGGTCGCGGGTTCAAAACCCGGCGTGCGAAAGTAAATTTAAAAAAAAATAATTTGTGTTGTTTCAGCATTAATCAATAAAAATCATATATGCCATATTTGCGCATGTTTCAGAGTGAAAGATACTCTCAGTATCGCCCTGGTGAAAGACCACCATTCAGAAATGAAACGTTGCTTTAAATGGCTTTTAGCCGTGTTTGGTGACCAGATCTGAATAGCCAGGTATTTCTCCACCTTCCTCTCCCCCTTCTCCTTTCCCTCCCCTATACCATCAGCCTCACAACATTCCCTAATTGGGGATGCCATAGTCTCACTGGCTCCATACGATTGGGAGCAGTTGGGAATCTTGTGGGGTATTCACATAAAAAAATCTTACTTATTACGCTTACATCATAGATAGAAAAAAATTCTAAAATATACTAAAGATAAGCTAAACTAGAAAAGATAAGATAAAGATAAACTTATCATGAATTAAAAATACAGAAGATCCTAATTGGCAGAAATAGTTTTAATGTTTTTTGTTGTTGTTGGTAGTGATTTTAAAAACCAACCGAACCCTTCCAGAAAAACACAATTTTTTAAAGATTTTAATTACCTATTATGGGCTAGCTCTCAAATAGGGGTTACCGACTTAATTTTGTTCTCTTAGTATTTCCAAAATATTTCTCTCTTTACAGTTATTTTATGTATGACTTCACTAAAACTCTTTTTAGCAACAAAACCTTTATTCTTTTTGAATGGACGTCCATTCAACATTTAAATCTAAATTTACAGGTTTTTTCAAAGCTTTTAAATTTCAGTAAATGTGGGTTTTTCACTGTTGATTGTCGATTTATCATTGTTTGCTCTATATTTTGATAAGCGACGTTTTGTTTTGTTTTGTTTTTTTGTTTTTTTTTTAATTTTTTTTAATTTTTTTATTTTTTTATTTCGTGGAAATATTAATGCTTAACGGATTATCCCACGAAAATTTCGACGACTTGAAGGGTAAATTAGGCTTTATTTGTAAGTATATTATAAAACTGATATTATTTTGTCTCATTTCGGCTGTATTATATTATAACCCTATATAAGTCGAAATAACTGTACAAATACAATAATAATTGTTTGTTATTGTGTGTTTAACCGTTTTAGAGCTAAGCTTATTTTGCAAGTATGTGTATAAATTGTTACAGATGTTCTGTGTTTTAAAATAAAAATCTATGGTATTTAATAAAAATGCAATAACTATCAACAAATATCAATCAATTTTAATGTTTTTTTTTTTAAATTATAAAAGTAAAGAATGTAATTTTACGAATATTATAGTTCTTATTAAAAAAACTACACATTATTTACACTACAAAAAATATAAAAAAAATATAAGATCACTTCACAATTGTGTTTTCCCGTGGTCCATGTAGTTTTTTTTACAGCGAGCGCATACGAGATTGGATCGCCTTATCTCATTTGCTTAGCTTCTCACATTCATTTATGGGAACAAATGTCTCGTCATCCGTAGTGCCGCCGTCATTTGATTCTTTACGATCATCCTCAATAGAACTAACTTCCGACATGGTTAAAAATATCGATTCACTTTAGGGTGTATTTATTTTAACAGAATTCACAATAAATACAGTTTTCAAGACACGCGCCAACCGCAATATACCACGATCAAATTGAACACGTGCCTCCCGAGAACGACAAAATTTCGTACGTCTCAATTTACGTAACTAATGTTTACAGCGCGATGGCGCTGGGCTGCACTCTAACGGTTAATGTGTGTTATTAAAAAGTGAATAACATTTAATTTATGTGTATTGGTTGCAGTTAATGATCTACTTGCCATAGTTGAGTAATAACATAATTAGTGAACTATTTTGCTTGGAACGTAACAAGTAGTGACATGAAATTGAAATTCCTTCGAATTATGCCTACCATTACCACAAATTTATTCAAATTAATTTGTATCATTTCACCCACTAGTCTAATCATCGTCATTTACATCCCCTTTTCTTTCTCGCATTTGGGACTTATTTCTTCGATAAAGCGCATCGAAACGTCCGTATCTCGCACACATCGATAACAATCGATTGCGTTACCCTACTCGTTCATTTGACATAATTTTCAACATCTCATATACCAATAATTCTTTTGGGTGAATTTTTAACTTTCCAACAGTCGATAATAAGAAACTCCAGTCCAATTTTTTTTTCTATCAATAATGACGTTCAAACATAAATACCAGTATATTTTGTTTTTTCTAAAGTGAATTATCATAGTTAAAATAATTTTCAAAGTTTAAATTTTTCAAAGTCCGCCAAAACGCTCCAAATCTATGGCCGGTCGGTTTTGATCTTTTTTGAGGTTAGAATGTGAAATCAAGGATGAGCTTTACCGTATATATATAAAAAAAAATTTAAATCATGGAATTTCCGAATTTTTTCCTCTTTAATTAGAGCGAATAAAAATTGGCTGTTTTCTAATTGCTGGCAATACTGGCTTCGCGCGTCATTTTTTAACGTTGAATTCTATATTCTAGTAGTTCAAGCGGCAGCTATGTTTAGGTATATTTTGAAAGATTACGTATATGTTCAACCTCGATTTCTGAACTCTTTGCATTGTTTTTTTTTTACTGTGATTTTGGAGGTATGTTTTAATTGTTTGATTTTGATGTAAATTTTTTTGAATAATAATTAATAAAATGTTGTATTAATCGTTTTTGTTTACAGTGAATGATTTTTAATTTTATGTGAAACAATAACTTATCGTATTGAAAAAAAATGTGTACCAAAAACTTTCATATAATTCTACTAGGCGTTATTCAGCATCAAATATGAGTTACCACTTCCAGTTTTAATTCAGGTGTGAATGGGTTATCAATAATGATAATTCAGCAATAGCCCCTAACAGCGAATCGACCTCTATTATCTTACCGTTGTTTAATTACTTGGAATTAAATGGTGCTATGTGCCTTTATTACACATTTACTTCTGTGTAATTTGCTTTTAAGATATACTTTTGCATTATTTATTCCGTTGACTCATTCCTTCTGAATGAATTTACCAAAATGCTGTGGGTTAACAAAAAAATATCTAATGAAGCGAAGCTAGCAGTCCACAGCGGAGTGCTGATATCAACCCTGGTGTATGGCAGTGAGACATGGAACTGGCAGAGGAAGGATGCAAGTAGATTGAATGCTTTAGAAATGAGATCTCTGAGGCGAATGCGTTGTAAAACTGTTTATGATCATCTGAAAAATGTTGAGATTAGCAAAGAATGCAAGGCTGCTTACCTCATCAGCCTTGCATTCTTGTAAGGAGTAAGATTAAGAAATGGACGCTTATATGGTTTGGGCATGGAGAGCGAATGAACAAAGAAGGAGACGCGAATGTGAATGGAAGAAGAAGTCGGGGACGCCCTAGGAAGACATGGCACGATCAAGTGTATCAAATACTTAAGTCGGTCCATGTCAAGTGAGTATAACAGAAGAGAATATATGAATGTGAATGAAGCAAGAAGTGTATGCCAAGATCGAGTTGTTTGGCGGTCCGGCCTACCGGCGTGACGCTTATTTAGTTAGTTGTGGGTTATGCAATGCGCATGTCGGGTCACAGCAAAAATATTCTTTATGATTATTAAACATTATTTGCATAAGCTGTTTCTGTATATATGTGCTAAACTGTGCTGATTTATCTCACGCAACCAGACGTCAATATTTGGACAGCAGTAATTTGTAGGTTTTCTGAAACCCGATTTTAATTAAATTCGTTAAAAAAAACTGTTTATGACACTTTTCTTTAATAAAATTATCGGAATTTATTTCTTTCTTGGGCTACGTACAGCTTTACAGCCTCCAAACTCTAGGGACTGATTTTACCTTAAACTTTTAATCGGTTTGCTATGCTGAAGTAGTTCTTAAAGGGGATTATCTTATGGTAGTGTTAAATGTATATAAATAAAGCCTGTACATATAAAATGTTCCTGAGGCGATTTCTTGAACAACAGCGCTTTAGAAATGGTACAAATTATATATATATTTTTAATTCACATACAATGCAAAAAATGTTAGCAATTAATTGGGTCAGAAGATAGAAAAAGCTCAGCGCCACAGAAAAACTCCCCTTTGAAGCGATGCAGTATTGATTCCCGTCATATTTATTTATTTATTCTTATATTTAATTATGAAAACAAAAACATTAGCCACCCATCTCACTAGGACAATCCTGTCTTGAGATGAGATAAATTTCAATAAGCAAACAATAATACATGAATAAAAATTAGTAAATATTAATAAGTAGACAAATAAATAAATAATAAATATCAGATAATAATAATTACATAATAATAGTAAGTCAATAGTAATAAGCATATAATAATACACATTAAATATTAAGTAAATAATTCCGCGCAATGCCACTCAGTGTCCTTCCATACATTAAGGGAAAAAGAAACTAACCTTCTTATTTTTTACGTGAAAGACTTTAAGCCGGTCCTTACCTTTCGGTTTCTCTCCACTTAACTCTTCTCACAAGGAATGGTTAAATAATTAAAAAAATATGTATTAGCGCCCGCGCAAACAGCGAGGGTAACCATTAATCAAACGCTGTTTGACTAACTGTCACAATACTTATCCAATACCTTATTTATTATGCATGCCATACACTGCGTACACCTGTACCTCCCTGGCAACACTAGAACACATTAACAACTCGATTATGTGGGCTAATAATAGAATTAATGACCTACGTGTTGAAGTGTTTAAATTGCCGTAGAATTGTAAAAGCACATGAGTTAGTTACACTTTCAAAAAGTGTTTTTGACATCTGAATCTCACACCTATCGAGAAGATACCTGTTAGATGGATTGATCGAAAATTGGTGTAATTAATATGTCTAACCTTGAATAAACGTCTTGGGAATTGCTGCCGTTTACGGGTTTTATTATTTGGATTATCCAGTTTTTTTACCTTTCAATGGCGCCACATGTTTAAGTTCCTTTTTCGTAGATATCAGTGGCGTCAAACAAAAATCATAATTTTTATTTTATTATATCAACTTATGTGCATCTATGGTATATAGTCCTAATCAAAAAACGGATCGACAAGTACAGAACGCGACTAGCAAGGAGCGAAAACACCCTCGTGATGGCATCACTGGACTTCTGGCAGGGTCCCATTTACAATTGATGGAGCCAATTCCTGATTATTTAGATATAAAAATAAAAGTTTTTTTATATTTTTTAGTATCGTATCTTATCTTTTTGTATTTATCCCTTATTTTTTTTGTATTTTATTGTAATTTGATGTACATATTATATTATATGGAATTCGTGGGATTGCGCCGAGATCTGGAATAAACATATAAAAAATATTTTTAATCATCTTCAAATTCCTACGTCTCAGCTTCTGAGACGTAGGAATTTGATTGTAATCTAAGAATTTTATACTTGATGCATGACTTTGGACACTAACACCGTTCCCCACCTCGAGTGGTAATACTTCAAACTAAGTTTTCTGGGCAACTTTTAATCTTACAATATTGAGTTTTAAATATGCTTGACATATTATGTACAGAAAAAAATAAATAAATAAACAAATATCTTAACAAACGGGTTGCAATCTTTGGAGCACAGACGTCCGATGGGAATGCTGTCCTTGTTCTACCGGTATTTTAATGGAAGATGCTCCGAGGAACTAGCGTCATTGATCCCTTCGGCACCGGTGCATAGTCGGGAAACACGCCAAACGCGCGCCCAACATTTGCACACGGTTGACATTTGTCACATGAGAACGGGTCGCTTCTACGATTCGTTCCTGTGTTCAACAGCTCGGCTGTGGAATGATCTGCCGGCCTCTTTGTTTCCTCCATCCTATAACATGGGTGGGTCTCTTCAAGACCCAAGTTCACTCCTCCCTATCCTCTAAAAGACCCTCCATACAGCATCCCCTAAGATGATATAGGCCTTGAGGGAAATTATTTCCCTCAGGGCCTCCTTTGTGGAATTACTGTAAAAAAAAATATCAAACAAAAAACAAATACGCAATTCCAGCAGGCATATAGGGGTAGTGAAATACGTTCCATAGGTTACTATAATAACTCATAAAAAGAAATAACATAAAGAAAAACAAAATTATATAAAAAAATAAGAAGTAACACAAAATGAAAAATGTTTGTTATGGATATTTGACGGTCTCCCGTCTCCAGAGGGCCATCAGAGGGGACTCAATCCTGGAAGCCTTAGCAGTAATGATGGTATTCTTGGATGGGCGTACTCTGCACCATACGCTTCCCATGCGGTGGCGGAGAAGTGCCCTGAAAGAGTGCACTCGTCCCTACGGGAACTATTTAGTGGCGCTGCAGTATCTGCAGTAGACGGAGTAGTTACCGATGAATGAATACACCATTCTCTTTTAATTTTCAGGAACGAACATTTCAATTTCTTTCTTGCTAAAATTTATACAATTACACACGCGTGAATGTGACAGCACGCCACTGGTAGATTTACAACCTTGTTAGTTTATTTCTGTAAATTAAATCATTGGCACCCCTGGCACAAGTCGGAGACAAACATTTTATTAGTATATGTCATATATTGTTAAACTTCCTAGAGTTGTGTGAATATTTACGAGTACAATTAATTAAAATGGCATAATCTTATCCCAATGTCGTGATAAATGGTTACAAGTTATTGTTTTTATACGAATACAATTTAATTTCTACCAACTATGATTACACGTGACAGCTATTTCACCTCGCCATAGAATTTTTATTTAGTTATCTACAACTGTTTTTTTACTAACTTGACAAGAGTGGTAGCGCAACTGCATTACTAATTTTATAGTATAGCAAGATTAAAATGCACATTTTTATGTTATTGCGTCATCTCTGAAACCCGCGTTTTGAATTGAATAACATTAATTATTAATAAAATAAAATTATATGTGTTATAAAAAGGTGAACGTTCAAATCCAGGAACAACGTAAAACATTTTAATAAATCTGTGTCGGAAAATCACAGCGGATTTAAATGTTCGCTTGAAAGCTCAGTGAGTTAGAGTGGTCGCCTGGTTAGCTGGGAAGACTCGGCGTTCAAATCGTGGTCGCCGTAATAACCCTTTTTCCTGTGATTTTCTGCTTGAATTTTCTGTTTACTACAAGAACAAATCCTCCGGCTCTATAAAAGCATACCAAACTTAGGTAATATTCCATTTTCATTCAAACCAACGTTTATCAAATTTTAAATATTCATAGTATAATATTATTGCGAAGCATTTTTAGTCTCTCCGAGGTTCGGATAATTAGACTCCAGAAAATATGACCCGAATAATCGAGTTTCTTCTGTCCTGTCCATGAGGTTTACCTTTGCAGCCGCAGTGTATAAAGTTTATTATAAATTGAACAGCCGACACTCCCTTGTTTGTTCTAGTTTTAACCGAAAGTAAAGTCTGCTTACCGTTCAAACAGGGGGATAACTGTGATAATTCAATTCCATATTGAGCTTTTTATGAGAACTTAATTATCAATTGACGGTCTTGCGCGAACTAAAGCGTAAACTGAACAAAGTTCACTGTGTAAACAGAAGTAATACACGTATTAATATACATAAAATAATCTAGCCATCACGCCCTTTCCCAAGGGGTAGGCAGAGAGGATTGACCGCCAAGCAATTCTGTCTTGGCACGCACTCCTTCGTTCACAGTCGTGCACCATCTTATATGCTTTTCTATTATTGTGAGTTTTTAAATGACTCGAGTATTTGATTCACTTGCCATGTCTTCCTTGAGCGTCCCCGACCTCTTCTACCGTTATCTTTTCCATCATATATTTTCCTGGCGCTCCTTTCTCCGTTCATCCACGCTACATGTTTATACCATTTAAGCATTCCTTTATTATTTCTCATAGAATACACTAATTTCTTTTGTCAATTCCCAAAAGAATTTGGTTCTTCAATTCTAAAATAACTATCTCAAAATCTCCAGGAAACTGTTAATCTGTTTGCTATTTTTTTTGATGGTGTATACAAACATGAAATTTTAGATATCAATATCCGCTGTTCTAATCTGGACGAGATCCTGGATATGTCTTACTGTATTTTAACTATGATGATGTTGTATCTCAGCTGAAGAGTCTCGATTTCCGAAAATCTGCAGGCCCGACAATGTTCCACCTAAGTTCTTATTGAATTGCACGCATGCATTGTCATATCCCATACATAAGTTGTTTATGAAGTCGCTCTCATTGGGTGTATTTAATAAGTTTAGTCATTTGATGCGTATTTTCAAAAAAGAGAAAAAGAACAAAGTAATAAATTATAGGCCAATATGCATAATGTCTACTTTACCCAAACTTTTTGAAAGCCTAATAAAGCAAGTTGATATCCCGAATAAAACGAATCATTTCACTCCTTCAACATGGTGTTATTAAATGAAGATCATCTTTTTCTAATTTAATATTGTATGAGAATGTTATCGTTAATGCCCTGAATGCATCACATCAAACTGACTCCGTTTATACTGACTTCAGTAATGCGTTTGACAAAGTAAATTACAGAATCTTAATACGTTGGGCACATACCCAAAAGTGGGGAGTAAGAGGCAATATGTTGGAATGGTTTAAGAGTTATCTATTGAGAAGGTACTCACCGGTCAAGGTTTATTCATTCATCGCAGCATCGAGCGGAGTACCCCAGGGATGCCATTTAAGACCAACATTATTTTGGTTATTTATCAATGACATAGTTCATATTTTCAGCAATGTCAAAGTCCTATTATTTGCCGATCATCTTAAGATTTGTAGATCATTCAGAGATGATAATGATCGCGCTATTTTGCAGATGAATCTTAACAAACTATTTAGGTGGTGTTCTGATAATCATTTGTAACTCAATATTGATAAATGCCACATTTTTAGATTCTACAAAGGGAAAAATCCACTTAAATTTTCGTATTTTTTGAATGATGCTAATTTTTTCGAGTATTGCAGATTCGTGATATTGGTGTCTTATTCCCCTAGAGTTTACAGTTCAACTTTCACATCAATAAAATAACTAATTCTCACTTTCATTTTGAGAGCGGGGGCAAAATTTAAAAGTTAAAATGTTAAAACATATCTATTGCTCGTTGGTACGGACCAGATTAGATTTACAATTCAACCGTCTGGTCACGTTATTACGAAGTCTATTCTCAATAATTAGAAAAGGTACAAAATAAATTCCTTCGGTACATAAATTTAAAGATAAAAAATTTCATCGAATTTATTAACTATGCCAACTTACGCACCAAAACTAGGCTTCTTAAGTTATCAGATAGGAGAGTGTTAACTTACTTATTATTTTTATTAAAATCTTAAAATCTCTAATTGACAGCCCTGAACTGTTAGAACTCATTTGCATTAATATACCTGGCAGGCGAACTCGAAGTAAAAACACCTTAAATTGTAACAATAACTTCAATACTAATTACTGCATTTATTCACCAATTCCTAGAATTCATTGCCTTGCTAATAAACACTGCGAGCTGCTCGATGTATTTGGTATTAATAATCTTGCAAGTTTTAAAAATCAAATAGATCTCATTTCTACAGCATTCAGTCTGGTTTTATCCTCCCTCTGCCAGCTCCACGCCTATCTGCCATACGTTGTCTATGAGGGATGGCATAATAATATTATGTTGTGAGGTGAAAAAGAGGCAAAAGACTGTTGCGAAGTATTCATTTTCATGAGTGTTCAATCTTTCCAAGGTTTGTTTTGTGTTAAATAAACCTGAGTAAAAACTGGTTAAAAGACTACATGAATTCTCGGAAAATGTGATATTTAATGAGTACGTACATATAAGATAATTCCTTCCATGTGAAAACTGCGAACGTAAAAAATCGGGCACTTCGGTGAACATCGCGCATCGACGGAAATACCTCGACGCGGAGAGCGACCTTAGTGCATTGCCCGGGCTGGCAATTTCCCGCATTTGTCGGGAGATTGGATGCGTGATCCTCCTACTTGCTAATGGGTGAGTCTATCCGCGATGACAGGCGGCATCTCGGGCGGCTGCCAGGGAACAAAGGTGCTCGCCCGGGTACAGCAGAGGTTCCCAAAGGGGGCGACGAGGTCAATAATGACTTAAAAAATTTGGCCCAAAAAATATTTTTCAACTTGGCCTACATATATTTGAAGGAAGGTCAGGAGTGGCGAGTGCAATAGGAAGACGCAAATCATTTGATCGACTAATATTTTTGTACGCTACTAAACAGATATTCATGCATTGTTGCGACAATCGTACATATGAATCGCTTATGTAATATTTCAACATGCTTTATTCTCAAGGAAACGTACAAAATGCACAAGTTTTACAACTAATCCATTTTCAAGACATCAGATTTTGTCAAATTCGCTTTCCACAATTTATGTTTACGCTCTGTTAATTTTAATAAACGGCTTTATAATTTATTTTCTCTCATGACAGTCCTGCCACATTTTCAATTTATTTATTTATTAATATAATAAATAACTTTGTTTATACCACTGTATTTAATATATAAATATCTACATGTTTCAGAAGCCAAGCTCCCCTATTTATTTATTAATTTTCTAGAAATGATGATTGAAGTACGTTTAGGAAACTATGGCGAACATTATGTTCCACAATGTGCGGTGCGCAGTATATTGGGTCGAGCAATTACCGCATTACTGGTGTTCTCGCCTGCGAGTCTGTTCGCATTCATCTCATTCACGGACCTCGCCTCGACTAATGAAGAGTGTACTGACCGTAAAGTGCAGGGTTCGATAGCGGTTTTTCCTTGATGTTTTTCCTTCACGTGCATCTTTTTCACTATTCGTCCTTGGGCCTGACAAGAAAGAATAGTGAAAATTTGATTGACGCCTAACTTTCTTTAGCCTAAAATGAAAACTTTAGTTCAAACAAATGTAGGTAGGTACCCAAAAAGCCATGTTTGGTAGTCTTACGTATTTATTTTTGAGAATTATTTCATTTTTGTGTTATTCTATGAATTATATCCTTGCTACCATTTCTAACGATTCAGAATTCCTATAGAAATTCCTGAATTATCTAAATAAAAAGTATTACTCAATTTTTGCTGTAATAACTAATAAAAGATTATAAACCTCATTTTAATGTTTTAATCGTTTAATATAATATTAACAATTCTCAAATGAAATATGAGAAAGAAAAGACACAGAAAATCAAAAGTTAACCGCCGCATCTGGGACTCGAATCCAGGACACCTCGGTCTAGCTGGGATCAGCGTTCTATCCAACTCAGCTAATGCCACATTATTGCTTTCCCTTCTTTTTTTTCGATATCGTACTTTGATTTAATAACTGTCAATATCGTCTTCAATTATTTCTCTTTTTTGTCCCAGATAGACCGATAGGTCACGGGTTCAATTCCCAATTGTGATGGTTTCCTTTTTTATTTTCAATTTCTTTTTTGTTCCATATTTTATTTGAAATTTGATTTTTATTTATGAATTTTTACGCCCCGATGGGCTTTTAAATATATTTTTTACATTTTACATGATTTAGTGCCACGATACGGAAAGAAAAAAGTTAATACCAAAAAAAAATTACATGATACTGTGTGTGTAACATGTAATATATACGAGTATGTATAATCATATGTATGTTCAAGACAGAGAAAATAAAATAAAAACACAAGTTTAAATTGCAGATAATACAAAATGTAATAATGCGATGTACACGATACATGCATGCAAGTGCATAACATATATATTATATGAGTGCATGCAATAGTGAAAAAAAGTTACGTGTTTTTATATTTCGGATAACATCAAAATGTACGTAATGTAAAAGTGTATAATAATACATAAAATTGTTGGGTATTATTGATTCTCATTGTTTTTCTTTTTTTTAATCATTAACGCCTTTCGGCTTTTACACAGTGTAACATAAAGTGTAAGACCGATAATGAGAAAATATGTAAGCAATAAAGAGCCCTTATGAGCGTATATAATAACAAAGATAAATTTCAAGAATATTTGTAAATAACACAGCAAGAAAAACCGTATTTTGAAGGCACATAAAAATTAGGACTGAAGAAAGAAAAAATATTATTAAAATAAAATGAAGTTAACAATATTTTAAATTAAACAGTTTATAATATTTACATACATCATAAATATTTTTAATTAATAAATACATCATTACAGTATAGGTAGAGATATATGAATTTTATTTTGTAGTAATTAATAAATTTATAGAAGAACATCCACAGTGAGATATCAGAGTAAATAAATGAGTTCGTGAGTATCGTGAGTAATGATTAAAAAAGATATCTTATTTTAGAGCTACCTAGCCTCATAATGTCTTTTCTGAACAATTTTCCCACATATCTAAACCTTTTCACAATCCATCATGATCTGTAAATACTACTCTTATGACGTTGTGAACCGCCTCTGATATTTCTAAAAAAATGCACTTTTAAAATTTGTCTTTTATCTATTATTATTAACAAATCAAACACAGTTACCTCTTTCTCTGTAGATATTCATTATGTTTTTCTTAGTATAATCTTTAATTCATGAGACAAAACAAAATATTCCGTTGCTTTTAAATTCAATTAGGTTACGTCAATCCGAGAGGTCAACCGACGAAACAGGATTCCGATACGGGCAATACGTATAAGTAACTCACATACACTGCGTACACCGTGCGAATGCTATATGTCCAGTCTCCATCGATAGGCGGTGTATCTCAGAGATGGGTCCGGTGTCAGATGACGACTGCCTACTGACCGCTCTTTAAGTGTATTTTAATCGAGACAACGATGGCCTCTTCGTATGACAAGGCTGTCTTCGCTCAGAGGTGGTGCGATTGACTTTGAATGTTAATTGTAGATTATTAGATAATTGTGTTGTTTCGTATTTTTTTAAATGTTTGTCAAGCTGTGATAATGCATCGAACAGTGAATCGACTGCCAAACGATTTATGGAAATATTGCTGACGTTACAATATATATTTATCAATCAATGTTCTTTCGGATTTGATTTGTGTTATTGGATCTGTGTAAATTAATATTGAACGGGGTACAAAAAAGGGTTGTCATACGACT
The DNA here is from genome assembly GCA_022606495.2 of Halesus radiatus. NCBI lineage: Eukaryota > Metazoa > Arthropoda > Insecta > Trichoptera > Limnephilidae > Halesus > Halesus radiatus. Next base: position 183,878 of record JAHDVE020004605.1, on the reverse strand, counting down.
TCATTTAACTAAGTAAGGTCATCTGAATAGGTCGGATGTCTTCAGCATTCAGAAGTCAAATATGTTTAATCACCAGATAAAAAATTCAAATGTGACACTCGACCTTTGACTTGTGTGGTATTTTACAAATTAAACACAAAAAACTGAAATCACTTATTATTTCTCAAATATAGTTTTTCGCTCACCCTTTTCACGACGTTTCGATTTTTTTAACTTTGTTTTTTTTTTTTAGCAAACTTTTGAATCTAAACCAATTTGTAAAGTTTCCTTTTTTAAATCAACGCTTTCCAGCCAGGTTAAATTTATCCCAAGTTAAGAGTCGTGTTTTTTTTGCATTGACTCCACACAGGAGACCCTAAGGAATATTATTTCCCTCAGAGCCTACGTTATCTTTGAGGATGCTGTTTACCGTGCAAGTCGTCCCACCGCCGGGCTGTTGAACTCAAGAATGAGTCTTGGAAACGACCCGTTTTCATGTAGCAATTGTCAACCGTGTACAAATGTTATGCGCGCGTTTGTGGTGTTTCCCGATTATTTACCGATGCCGAGGGAATCAATAACGCTAGTTCCTCACAGCATCTTTCATTGAAATACCGGTAGAACAAGGAGAGCATTCTCACCTGACGCCTGTGCTTCGTTAAGATAGAGGAATCCATCAAACGGACCGCCCACACCGTCAAGGGTTTTTTTTCGGGTATGTTGGGGATCCAGACCAGAGGTGACTACCAAAGATTTCGCTCTCAAATCAATTATGGCACCCAAACGACAAACAGAAATTCTAAACTTCATAACTTAAAAAAAAAAATCCCGAGCGAGGCCGATTAACACATCAGCTAGTATTATAATATATTTGTGTTTGATCATAATGTCCATCGGGACGCCACCGGTTTTATCAACCAAATCAGGTTTTTCAATCCTAAACAATTTGGCCAATGAAGAAATATACTTTATTATTAACGCCGGGGCTCGTATCCTGTCTTCCGCCTTCCGGGCGAAACATAACTGTCGTGGAAATCGCACCAATTGAAGTTGATTAACTATATCAACAATATAAACTAATTAGCACCGGCTAATAAACACGGTGATTGAATCATTAATAGTAATTACAGTGACTATACTTGCTTGATACAAATTGCACAGAAAGATGCGGGTCAACCAGTCAATTGATGATTCAATAGATTTAATCTTAGTTTAAATGAATTAACCTCTTAGAATGACTGTCGTTAAGTCGATTTTATGTATTTCTCCATCTGTATTCAGACTCATTATTGGCGTGCTGGTCTTGATTCTTGTCTTGTTTCTTGATTCATCGATTCTCTTCAGAAAACTACTATATTTCCGTTTGAAAACTCATTTGGATCATTTGACGGTTTCCAGAGTTGGCAGCTTTTTATTGTCATCGGAATAATAAGTGCCTAACTGCGCAATGTATCCAAATAAAGGTCTATTCACATATACCAGCAGAGACGCGAATACGGCTTTGAACTGAACCGTCAACTGCGCATTAGCGTCCACCGCAACGTTTTTAAGGATTTTATAATCCTATTCCCATTATTATTATTTTTTAACCCAAATTCCCTGACCAATTCAATGCATTTATTGTTATTCATCTTCTCGGTTTTAGCAATATCTGCCTCTAATGTTGCCAAGTGACGAAGATATCGTCTAATGGCCACCAGCAACGTCAAAATATTCTACCCGATAATCTCGTCCCGTACTAGCCTGCGCTGGCCCGTGCATGTGCGGATGCATTATGCCTACGTACCCTGTAATATGAATGTGTTCATAGATAATGTATGCAACTAATGTTGTCGTGTCTGTACTGTACTGTGCTGTGCTGATAGGTGATAATGGAATACTCGCGTCTTTGCGATGCCTGTACTGGTCTGCTCTGCGCGGTGCTTATAGATGTGAATAGACCTTATACCGGTTAGTGGCTGACTTGACAAATGCATTGGGTTCCCACCCAGGCATCGTGAGTTCAATTCCTCGTCTAGCAAAGTCTTCTATCATTGCACAATTACTATCTTTCGCTTTTAATTGCGGTAGGAGTTTTTCTAATATTGTCAGGTTATTCTTGTCTTTCTAAAAAAAACATTACTGCTACATAGGTGACTCGGCACTGTTATACATGTTGATGGTCTCTGAGAAAAATGACCGACTTTATTACGATTATGTTATGTTTACAATATTATGGTTATAAACAATATTTATAAGTTTTCAAATTCAAAATTATTGCTACAGTTGTTTTTTAAATAACACAAATTTAATTCAGCACACAGTGTAAAAATAAACGTATATGTAATTTCCTCAAAATATTGATATTCACTTTGTGGCGGTCATTATTAATAAATGAATTAAAAATATGCCAAGATCGAGATGTTTGGCGGTCCGTCCTCTGTGCCTACCCCTACGGGGAAACGGTGTGATGGTTAGTTAGTTCGTGAATTAAAAATTATTTTGTATTCACCACTTTATTAATATACACATATCAACATGCGAAAGTGATTCTTTCTTCATCAGGAATATATAGAATACATATGATATATCATTATTCTATCTGATGAGGAAAGCATCGCTTTTGAGCGCCCTTGAGGTGATTTTTCACAAAAACGGCGCTATACAAATCACCCGATTATTATTATTATTATTTCGAAACATGTTGATATGTGTATATTAATAAAGGGACGAATACAAAGTAATTTTTAATTATTTTTTTTTTGAAATGCTGCAGACAAACCCTTGGGGATATTATACTGACTTGAGGCTTTTAACGGGGGGAGGGACGTCGGAGAGTTATTATTTATTAATTCAAAATAATGATAATATTATTGTGCAATACGATAAAAATGGTGTTTTTAAAGAGAAAAATATTTATTACGTTTTTATTTTATTTGCATGGGCTTTTTAGCATTTATCAAAATATAATAAGAAATATTACACATTTCTGACCGTTCTACGCATGTTTTACAAAAACATTTAAAAAGTTGAATATCCTTAAAAAATGCTGTGAAGGTTTTTCTGTAACATGTCGATTAGATAAATAAAAATAGAGTGTGGTTTAATTTTTTTATGAACACGCAACGATAAAGTATTAAAAATACTTTTCTGCACTGTAAAAATCATATTCGCATTTTAAATATTTTGTAAAACATACAATGGGACGGTCAGAAAAAGTAATATTTCTGATTAGATTTTGTTAAATACTAAGCCTATATATATTTATAAAAAAATTAATAAACATTTTTCTATTTATAAACATTATGTTTATCGTATGGCGTAATAATACTATCATTATTTTGAATTAATAAATAATAACTCTCCGACGTCTCTCTCGCCCTTAAGTGCTTCCGTCATCAGCAGCGCAGCGCATGCGCTGGTATTCGTATTTACGCATCACAATGAGCGCGATGTAATTCTTGTTAAATACACAAATGGCATTCGCGTATCGCGTTGGTTTCATCGGCACAACTCTATCTTACATTACATGTTTATTTCTTATTATAGATGACCTAGGTCCCTTTAAAACTTTGATGTTCTGATAAGCTCCTCAGATGTTGCCTAATCTATATATCTTATCAGATCAGCAGTTTTGGCAACGATCTGAGTGTATCCTTTGCTTTTAGAATTATAATGAATCGCCTTTTTCCAAATTGAATAGACCCATTGTGCGGACTAAACAATCAGAATCACTGATTATTTATTTGCTCTGAGCGTTTTTGAAACTGAATATTAAGTGTTTTTTTTTCTTTGCAGGTAAGAAATGAATCACCCTACAAGACGGCAAAGGCGTATCTCGCAATGTGTTGGTATGTCTTAGCTTTATTTAATGATTTTTCTATTGTCTTTCAATTTAACTTGGGGCTACAGTTTTTTCTTTGAATTTCCAGTCATCGTGCAGAAATTTTAATATCAATGCTTAGATAACTTATTTTTATCTGCTTCGTATCCTACTGATATACCTAATATCTTGGTTTGGATTTGACAGCTGGAGATATCATTTCCTCAATAAAAAATATTTACGGTTATTTTGTTACTTATTTTTTAAAATCTTTTTCTCAATAACTTTTAAAACAGATTTGACATGTTCCACGAAGAAGTAAAAATAAATCCGACTCAATTAAAAATAAAAGTTTCCGTACAACATTTAAAAACTGTTTTTTCTAAAAAAATTCGCGTTGTTCGTATATGAGCGAATCAGCAATAGCTCTTAGCTAAGTGAAAATTACACAGCCTTTTCTCTGAAATTTTTTCCTAAACTGCTTTAGCTTGTAGCATCAATTCAATCCTGACATATGAAATTTTGAAATATTGATTGAACTTTCGATAGATAATGCAAGACATGATATTTGTTAACTTGTGTAATAAATAAAAAAGAATATTTAAAAAATGTATTAAAAGTTGAAAGTCGGCAAAATTGGCAAAACCGGTTAGCAATGCTAGTACATTCTGAAAACTTTCAATGAGCTTCTGGAGGGCTTTGAAATTCGCGACAAATGTCAAATCAACATCTCGGAAAAGTAGCCTAATTAATTTTTTTTAAATAAAATATAGCGATTGACATACAAAATCTGTTTCTTTCAAGTATATTTGCAAATTTTTAAAAAGTTTATTTTTACAATTTGGGGCGCCAGAGCTCATCAAATGAAGTTTCGTGTAACGGACGGCGGTCCACGGCCGGAAAGATTTCTTTCATTTTTTTACCTGTCAAAAAACAAAAACTTTTTTAGTTATATATACAACGACACCTAAAATGGGTGCGCACTTCCCGAGAAATGTAATTTTGAAGCTACACTTAAAATTTCAAGTGAATTCATTAACTTCTGTAGAAGTTGTTTCCGGCCAGTTTTGATATATACGCGTTTTTAGTTTTATGCGACATTTTTCACCATATATATATTTTTTAGCTCTAATCTGCAATGCCTGCTCCGTAAAATAAAATGGTATACCAACGTGACCCGACTCGACTATCTTTCTGCTGATTTTAAGGACACTCTAGCCTCTTTTGCAGCAGCTTGCCAGTCAGGGCTTGGGTCCTAAAACTGGATGCGGTGTTCGCCAGCCTCCGCGCAGATATTGTAAACCCCTTCATAATATAATCACTTAAAATCTTTCACCCCTTAAACTGTTTATACCTTATTTCTAAGGCACCATTTAAGATAATACTTTTATTTTAAATTCTCATACATCCTAGAGTGGCATAACCCATTCGTTTTAATAGAATTTTAATATTATGACTTTATATTATAAGTATATTGTCTAAGAAACATTCTCAGAGATCATTGAACCTAAACTTTCAGCATTTTTTCTGCAGTTTCATACCGAGAATAATACTGAAGTAATGCACTTGTAAAACATAATAGGCACTCAGCGGAATGAGGGGTTCCCGGTAATGATTGAAACAATTCCCTCCCATGCGTTTCCCCTAAAATTACTTTAATCAGAGTAATGGTTTTCGCAATTGGAACAACTAGTGTGGTCTGTGACTACGTCTGTGGTTTCGTATTTTTCCCATGTGAAATAAACAACGGCGAAAGGGTGAAAATGGCTGTATTCCGAATTGTCTTTTTTTCTGAATAGTCTGTGCGCTATTTAAACAATTCAATTCTGTGAAATTGTGAATGGATTTGTGGTGTAGTGGTTAAGGGCAATAATACCCGATTTCGAAGTTACGAACTCGATTCCCCGCCAAGTTTTTATTAATGTCCATTCTACAGTAACTATTAAAAACGTGTTGAAACACTAACTAACTAACCATCACGCCGTTTCCTCGCAGAGGTAGGCAGAGAGGACAGACAGCCAAACAACTCGATCTTAGCGTACACTTCTTGCTTCATTCACATTCATACAACGCCTCATACATTCTCTTCTGTTATACTCGAGTATTTGATTCACTTGATCGTGCCATGTATTCCTCAGGCGTCCCCGGCTTCTTCTTCCATTCACATTCGCGTCATATATTCTCCTTACACTCCTCACTTCGTTCATTCGCTCTACATGGCCAAACCATCTAAGCGTCCCTTTCTTAATCTTGCTCACTACGCTTACATCAGCCTTGCATTCTTTACGAATCTCAATATTTTTCACACGCTCATACATGGTTTTACCACACAATCGTCTCAGAGATCTCATTTCTACAGCATTCAGTCTACATTCATCCTTCCTCTACCAGTTCCATGCCTCACTGCCATACATCAGGGTAGGTATCACCACTCCATTGTGGAAAAACACGTTGGATTTAAATCCTGAAAATATAACCACACTAAAGTGGCTTCCACACGAGCTGGCTGGCGGCCCAATACTAAAAAAGCCATGACGTCGAATGGTTTGACCATCCGGTTGTCCTTTCCTAAAGTTGGTAGGCTTGACTTCGACGCCATGGCTTTTTTTAGTATTGGGTCGCCCGCTCGTGTGGAAGGCCTATAGTAAATAAGTTCCTTTATTTGAATTTTAGAACTTTAAGATATTAGAACGTTAGTCCCACTATTAGTAATATTGGCAGCGAACGTATGTTTGAAAAGTTTAACACGGATTTAAAAGCTTATGGTATTTTTGAAAATAAATATTTTGTGTGTTTATTTGAAACATTACTAGATTTTTTCAAAAAAAATTTGCCCAGTTTATTTAGTGAATGATATTCTTTAAATAAAACGAACCCGTTTTTATAAACCACGAATACATTTTATTTTTCACCAACCGGTTTCGCTTGAGTCAAGCTTCGTCAGGGCAAATATAATAACTAAAGAATAATTCACGGTTATTGGTTATATATAGTTACAGAATATAATATAATGAAATAGAGAGAATACAAAAAAGAGAGAAAAGAGAACAAAATATTAGAGGGAGACAACATTAACATATTAATAATAATAGAGAGTAAATATAACACTGTAATGGGAATTTAATGAAACCATTAAAAAGAGATAATCCTGCAATATTTATACAAGAAAGAGCAGTTATTAATGAAAAATCGACTACTGTATTAATTTTTAGTTACTATATTTGCCCTGACGAAGCTTGACCTAAGCGAAACCCGCTGGGGAGGAATAACATATATTTGTGGTTTATCACAAAGCTATTGTTTTATTTAATATGATGTCAAACCACAGAGCGATTTTTTTAAATTTTATGTGAATACCGCACAAGATTCCCAAACTGCTCCCAACCGTCTGGAGCCAGTGAGACTATGGCATTCCCAATTAGGGAATGTTGTGAGGCTGAAGGTATTGGGGAGGGGAACGAGAAGGGGGAGAGGAATGTGGGGAAAAGGGGAAATACCTGGCACCAAACACGGCTGAAAGCCATTTCGAGCAACGTTTCAATTTTGAATCGTGGTCTTTCACCAGGGCGATACTGAGAGTATCTTCCCCTCTGGAACGTGCCATATACCATATAATATATAATATACCATATATTATTTTTAAATGAATTAATTGTGAAATAACACAAATTAATTCATTAAAAATTACTTGCGCACGTCGGGATTTGACCCCGCGACCTTCGGATTCGTAGTCGAGGGCCTTACCGCTCGACCATGTAGGCCGTCGATTGCTTCTTATGAAAAAAAGTATTTTTATTTATATCAATAATAATCAGCTCCTTATTCAAATACATTGTTTTAATTACTTCAATTACGTCTTACTGAATAAAATATATTTAATATGTTATTAATTATTTGCTTCATCCTCTTCGGGCTGCATCCCTGAGTTTCGTCGTCGGCTCATAAAGCTGGGTGATACGTAACTCAATCTTATCAATATTACTCAATAATATTATTTTTTTTAGTACTCCATTTTAAACGCATTTTTTTTTCCTCATAGCACCAACCAGTACCCATCAAACACATAATCTTTTTATACTTAATTATTATACTTTTTTCTAGATATATGATATAATCATACCATGTCAATAGCCTTTTTCCCTTGTATTTTTTTACAATGGCACTTAATATGACCTAAACTTGTCAATTTGACTCTCCTAAAACGGGATTTGTTTCTAGTTGGGCATTCAAACCTTTCTTAAATGTTCTTAAATAACGTGCGTTTAAAATAAATAAATATCGTATTGCTCTCGAATTACTAAAATAACAAATTAATATTGACAAGTTACGAAACCATTTCAAAACAGCGCACACAAAACAAAGAACAAAGTTGTTAAATACTTAAGCCACTGGGAACTTGTTCACACAGTTAACACATTCGCATTAATGGAGTGGAATAAAACATCGGTCACGTAACATCCACATAATTGTTAATTGTACTTTAACACCAGCACTGACCTCTCTCAGGGAATTCGACATTATTATTAACGAACAATGATGATTTAACGTTTGGCTATGGTTACATTGATAAGGATTGTAGCTTTTATTCCACATTTAAATGTGGACAGACACAAATGCGTCCATCGAGAAATAATACTTAGATTTACAGACTAATAAAAGTTATAAATAAATTGACATAATGTTTTCGACTAATTGAAAGAAAAGGCAACATACGAACGGTTAGAATAATAATTACATCATTAGCAGTGGCATGCAGTCCATAAAGGCTAAAAATCTGTGCCTACCCTACGAAAACGACCCGTTAATCTCTGGGCTGGAGCTCCTAAATACTTTATAAACTTGCTTGAAACTGTGCAAAGGAATGCGGTTCTTCTGATTATTAGACCGACTGCCATCTCCAATGCACAGACGCAATGTAGGTATGGTGAGTCTGTTCTACAGTTATTTCAATGGAGCGTTCCCCTACGCGCCGGTGCACGAGCGTGAACTCGACGGATACGAACGGAACATTCGTTCACGCTATGTACGCGACCGACGAACACCTGGCACTATTTCCAGCCTATAAATCGTTTTGTTTGTTTTCCATTGTGTGCGGATGAGCCAATTTTTCAACTTTTTCGAATACTTCTCCACCCACTTGGAACCTGCACTTGAACAATGACTTTGAAATGTTAAACAATTGTATCTAACGCTTAGAGTTGATCTCGGATTATAATGGAATTCAAATGTCTGTACTCGATGAGTGAGAGAGATGAAGCATACAAGATTGGTCTTAGCTACAAACCGTAGTGTCATAATATATATGTCGTTTTTTAAAATTTATTATGTTCAAGTTTAATTTGTAGAACTCCATTTTAATTTTTAGTTTAAGAAAAATTACTAGCATCTATTATTATTATACAGTAGTATACTGCCCTGAAGAAGCTGCGGTAGTAGCGAAACCCGGTCGGTAAAAGTATATAACAAATAAAAGTGATGCAAACAAAGTTATTGTTTTATTTTTGAATTATAATATCACATGACCAAGTTACCGCTTCATATGAAAATACATATAAAAAAATGTATATTTACTTCAATACGTTTATTTATTTAAAAAAAAGTTCCGCTGTTATTACGATTGTCAGCTATTCCGACTTCCGAAGGAATTTCTGTGGTGAAGCCACTTACAGACAATCCATTTATATTATTTATATGTAGGTAGGTAGCAGTGGGTGCATTGATTGCTCTATTACCAAAGGTCTGGTATAAATTGTTCATTGAATATCATCTTTCGCCGGTTGTTGGGCCGACTGAACAAATGAGTGAAAAGGTCTTGGAAATTCGTCGCATTTAAAAAAAATACTTTTATCTCTTAATTTATTTTGATGGTTCGTCTTTGTACTTGGGTGAACTGCACGCTACTGGTAGGTACTTGTATGGAATCTCTTCAAATGTTTTCGTTTTTATTACCAATGCCCTAATTAATTTCCGAGTAAATTGACGGTTATTTCAATGGCTTTGTAAAGTTTCCCTACTTAAGGGTTATGATGTAATTTTGTTTAAATTTGGTGGTTATTATTAGCGTTTCCTAATTAATTTGCACTGCGGGATTTTTTCCTGCATAATTATACTAACTTGCATTAACAACCTAATTGACAGCCCTGCCATCCTCGCCACTGTTAAATTAAATATACCGGCGAGGAACACAAGACAAACTGTAACATTTTTCTGCAACACTTACACAACCAACTATCAGTCTCATTCATTAACCAATAGGATGCGTTATCCGGGGAACATGTTTGGCTTTGGAGGTGCTGTTGATGTATTTGCTGATTCCATTTATACAGTAAAGCGTCATCTATACCAGCACTTTTATGAATCCTACAATCCTGTAATATTGTAGATTGGATAATGTAGCGATAATTATGTGTGTTGTATTATTGTTTTACTTTTCTATTTTATGTCAAGAGATGTTTAGCAAATTGTGCCATAATATTCTGGACAAATACACCAATGTGTCACCAATAGTATTTTGGCAAGTTTCTACGATTGGCCATTAAGGGGGAGAGGGACGTCGGAGAGTTATTATTTAGTAATTCAAAGTAATGATAGTATTATTTCGCAATACGATAAACATAATGTTTTTAAATAGAAAATATTTATTAAATATTTTTTAAATTTACATAGGCTTATCAAAATATACCCAGAAATATTACTTTTTCTGACCGTTCCATTGTATGTAAGCATACTTTTCTTCACTTTAAAAATCATATTCGTATTTTAAATATTTTGTAAAACATACATTGGAACGGTCAGAAAAAAGTAATATTTCTGGTTATATTTTGATAAATGCTAAGCCTATGTAAATTTATAAAATATTTAATATATATTTTTCCATTTAAAAACATTATGTTTATCGTATTGCGTAATAATACTATCATTATTTTGAATTAATAAATAATAACTCTCCGACGTCCCTCTCCCCGTTAATGTATTACTTATCAATGATGATTTTACCCTAATTATTGATTTCTTAATTTCCTTTGGTATACTTCCTTCAGTCAGAATTAAATTATTGGTGTCATAAAAACTTCTATCGATTTAATCTTTTACAATTTTATCCCTTATTCAGGGATCGGTAAACATTTTTAGTACTTTCACAAAATATGTTTGAACCACGATTATATATTGAAAGTGACAAAAAAAACTGACTGATCAATGCTTTTTAAAATTGTGGCAGATTTATGCAAAACATTTGTTCTTCATTTCCATAGAACCAGGAAAACTCAAGGAGCATCTATTAGGTATCTATGCTTTTCTCTTCTGTTATATTCATATGTTTACTGTGCTTTAGTCTCTGGTTCTTCGACCAATTGGCCCAAAACGATTCTGGGCAAATTCGAGAATTAAATTACAAAGCGAGACATCTAGCATATTCTGTTCCAATGTATTTGAGTTATGAACGTTGTCGCACGAGACTATATCTTTAAATGCATAACAGAATTGTATTTCAAGAGAATTATTCGGATCTTATATGACACAACATACCTATCTAACAAAGAAAATACGCTTCTCTTGTAACAGAGCACACAAGGGACTCCCGTGTTCTGTAGTGTCAATCAAAATACGTTGTACGTTTCTACGTTCCCCTCATCCTTATTAGTGAACACTCAAATTTCTATTTGCTTACTCTTTTGTTGGTTTCTGCTTTTCTGCGTTTATTCAACGTTTGGCTTCACGCTCGGATTAGCGCCGATAAGAAAGCTTAACGAATTAATAAAGTAAGATATTTCAGTTGAGATGTAAATATAATTTAATCATTGTAGAAAATAATATTAACATAACCTAAATGAAATATGAAAACGGAAAAAATGACTGAAAATAAAAAGATTTCAGTCGCATCTGGGACTCGAATCTAGGACCTCTGCCTATCCGGGGCAACAGCTTAACCAACTTAGCTAATGAGACCAGTTAAATTTATGCCATTTTTTCCGTTTTCCTATTTCATTTAGGTTATGTTAATATTATTTTCTACAACGATTATATATTAAAATGAGGTGTTTAAATGTCAATAAAAATAATTAAAAATAGAGTAAATATAATTAATTATTTTCGCATTGAAAACACGGTCCGATCGTTAATTGACTCCATTTAGTAAATATAACGAGGTTCTGCGTAGTAATTTAATTGTTGTTTATCATATCTGTATTATTAAGACGTTTAGTCCTAGCAATGTTATGTTTTAAGTAATATATTTCGCCCTTGAGGTGATTTTCCCACGAAAACGGCGCTATAGAAGTAATCCAATTATTATTATACACACATAGCATATAAGCTACACTTTTGATTATCCCCTTGAAATTTGTAATATCTACTTAGTTACTTGATAACATGCTTCCCCCAAAAAAAAATAGGCTAAACTGGTAAACTCAGCAAATATTTATTTTATTATTTCTTCAAAAGATTGGTATTCAATTTGTGGTGTCATTATTGATAAATGAATTAAAAATGACTTTGTAATCACCACTTTATTAATATATACATAAACTTGTTTCGAAAGCGATGCTTTCCTCATCAGGAATGTACAGAATACAAAAAATTATAATAATAGACAAATGATAAACATAGAACACAATAATATAAGAATAAACAAATTATAAATAATTATAATTATATGTTTATCATTTGTCTACGAGTATTCTTGACATTATTATTTTTTAGTATTTTGTATATTCCCGATGAGGGAAGCATCGCTTTTGAAACATGTTGATATGTACCTATTAATAAAGTGGTGATTACAAAGTAATTTTTAATTAATTAATTTTTTTTTTGTTCACGAAAAGTTTATTTTCAATTTCAAATACAGTTTCAATTCGATCGTTAGCTTTGTACGAAACAGAAATGCTATAGCCAGATATGTTTGATAGTCGGTAACGGAATGCCCAGAATTATTGGTAGACCTTGTTAAAAATCGTGTCATTATGAATAATTCATAAATAATAATTTATTCACCTTGTCATCTTAAAGCTGGTGCGAAACTCAAGTCTCTGCCAGCTCGGCGCCATAATCTCCAGCATCCCTTGTGTTTGAAAAGAAGGAATGGAAATTTAATAGGATAATCAGTGGAGAATGGCGAGCCGTGCCAGATACTTTGTCATATCCTACTTTGGCGTTATAGTCTCCTGGTGATAATTAATTCAACAAGTCTTGACTTTCGTTTTATTCAGGAGCCCCACGGGGATATATTTTTTATTATAATTTAGTGTTCTCACGCCAGTCGTTGACATGAGAACACCCTTTATTGCTGCGCCCTTATTTTTATTTTATTGGATTTTGTATATCGCCATTATGACTTATTTTGTAGAAATCTTCAAAGAATCCAAGAACGACGATCTTTACCCCTAAGTAATTAAGTATGCATGTGCTTTTGTACGCACTGCGATAGGGATCAAGTCTGATATTTAGTTTATTTTTTTTAAATTTCAAAACAAAACAGGGTAGAAGATTGAAGTGTCTGCCAGTCGCAAAAACCTTCTTCGAACTGTTTATGTGGTACATCTATTTAGCTTTTCCATATCGTACGAGATTATTCAACTCATTATTTGCCACGCTTGCTCAAATTTTAAAAACCAACAAAGATTTGACCAAAAGTACATCAGGAGACATTTATAGTATTAATAATATAATAAGTTTTTTATTCCAGACCGTGGAGCGGTTGGTGCAATCCCACACAATGCAATCGTCCCATATGGTTATACATATTGTACATAAAGTTCAAACAAAAAGTACAAGATAAGGAATACTCATATACTACGATAACAAAATATCATAATAATAATAATGTAAAAGTAAATACTAAAAAATAAAGCAAAATAAACTGTTAAGTTGGACGTGGTCCTGAGTGAGCTCGGGTCCAGCGCTCGCTGAGGACTGGCGCTTGGTGCTGATAGGCTGCGGTTACCACCATGTTGTCAGAGCCCATTAGCCGCATCCTGTCGCCTATGACTCTGATTTAACTGATGATCTTCCTTCTCCTACTACGTTCTTTCTGTGTTCTCAGGGAGTAATTGTTCATTTTGGATAATTTTTCATGTGTTTAATGCCTGCGCAGTGATTGTTGTGTCAAATTTTATATTTCTTTGATGATAGTACCAAATTCTAAATTTGGTGTTTGTTCGCATTTAGTAAAGTAATCTTCTGAATCTGCTAGGTCAGTGAATGCAGTATCATTACGTGACAAAAGACTAGATAAAGGTGGACTCTCTGAAAGGAAAACTGCTGTGTTTGCAAATTTCTTCTTACAGTTCCCACGGGCGAAGTTCCACCCAGCACAAGCACGTCACATCTCCGTTTCGTGTCAGACATCTCCATCTTCCTTTTGTCTGAATGGAAATTGCTAAATTATGCGACGTGTGCACGTGCATATTCTCCAAAGTAAAAAGCTCCAGTTCATTAACATCCCGACCAGAAGGACGTTGACGAAAGGATTCGTGTTTTTTTTGCGTTTCTCATTCGGTGAATACGTAAGTGGATGCAAAGGGTGGATTTGCAAAGTATTCTCGGGGGGTTTTCAATGTTCGGGGGATTTTTTTCGTTAGGTTCAGTATATGTTTATGCATGAGCACCTACGGCTCTTGCTATTCTGCCGCTGAGGTCAGTGCACTCCAATACATTGTCATTCCTACTCTCTGAAATGATTCTTGATCTTTTTATTATTGAATTGAAATTAAAATTATCGTTTATAACTTTCGTTTTCTTATTCAATTACTCCTTAATTTTAATAGATTTTTTTATACTAATCTGAATCTTCAAAACACGCAAAATTGATTGTCTTTATCATGGATTTAATAGATATTATTTCTTTTTTGGATACATTGCTTTATTTGAGTTTAAAGATGCCATAACCGTTTCTTCTTCAGGGTAGTTTAAGATCGTTCTTAAAAATACAATTATTTCGTTGTTATCCTGTCCACTGAAAAATGCAAAGTTATTTATGAAACTACATACAGCTGGCTCAAATAAAGTTGTATTTACAAAGATTCTTTTAAAAATGTATCAAATTAAAGTAATTTTTGTCGAAGGTTCAGTTTTGCTTGAATGTTTCAGCAAACTTTCATTTTTTCAGGTTTTCAACAAAAAATCGTTTGAATTGCATTATATTTTTCGATACAGATTGGTACGGGGACACCGAGTAGAATGCCACGCTGTGAGACATGTTTTAAAAAAAAATATATCAACAATTTCTCAGTTAGATCCGAACTGTTTTACTTCGGTCTGATTTGGTTGACGGGTTTGTTCTTAATCTTCATTTATATACCAGTATCTCACTCAAACTCTGAATCTGTGTGGGCTATCTTCTGTTTGTATTTTTTTCCAACCTGAACTTACGAGTACATTATTGCATTCGTTTCTTTAACCATGCCTGTTTAAATATACGATTTTCCCCCACGATTAAGAAAACCAGCACACCTCAAACTAACGCTTAAATTCGTCTTACTTTCCAGATTTTTGTGTAACTTTCTTTAAAGCGTTGTGAAATCACTTTATCATTCCCACTGACGGTTGCAACCCTCAGTTGCACAGCGGAATGAGGGATGCGCTAAATGAATTATAGCGAGAGAGATTACCACGGGGTTGCCACAGGGAACACCCCTGGTACCCTACCTTTCCCCCCTCAGTGTGCTGCCAGAAAATGATACAAGCTACAGTTACGAACAGAGTTCACGTTTTGTTACACATTCTGAATATATTTTTTTTCGAGTCTTGTAATCCTACTTTTATATATTATGCCCGCGCAAAGTGGGAAAGGAGAAAATTGTGTTTTTATCTCGTCTGACAATGATGCTGACGTTGTGTAACCTTTTCTTTGGTGTTTGTTTGTGGAGGAAGTGATACGGCTGTCACCGCCCTCTGTTATGCAATGTAGTAAACACGTTTCCTGTGATAAGAATGCTATATTTACGTAATTGATAACTTGTATGTTTGACCTCTAAATTAATATGCGTTTTCAGATAATTAATCAATATTTGTAATACATTAAAAATGTACAATGTATTACAGGTTTTTATAATAATAATATTAATACTTGCATAGCGCCGCTTTTGTGAAAAATCACCTCAGGGCCGCTGTACAAATACTGCTTGCTAGGGTTTATCTTATTATCATATATACAGATACAGAAACATACTTACCTGGTAGGTCACTCCAGATTAAAACGTCAAATTACAAAGTTGTCGCTTGAGAGTATATGATTTTGCACGCACAGGACACATACTAGTACATTAGAAAACACTGCACATTGCATGATATTACAATTATTGTTTAAATCCCCTTTGTCATTGATATTATATTTATTAGAATGTTATTGGCGAAAGAAGAGTAGGTATTTATTGGAAAGATTATTTTATTTGTGATTTTAGATAATAATTATTTGCAGTTACAAATATTTATAATTACTTAGAATGTCGCGGACTATTGATGGTTTAAAAATTTTCAGTTAATTACTTTATTTAGATACTAACGGCTAGCTTCGCTATGTTATTTGGTATGCAGTTCATTTTTACTTAGCGCACTTCAGGTGAACCTTCACAAAACTTCCGTATATTAATTAACCATCATTATTATTATTATTAAGCTGCTGAAGCTCTGTCATAGCATTCTGAACACTTAGTATTAATTAAAAAAACATTGAACATTGAACATTGTATTAATTAAAAAAAAAGATCCTTGATGTCCACTGAATACAAAGTCTATGCTTAATATCCATATAATATTTAGGATCTAGGAATATTTCAACCTTGAACACTTGGTTTCGATAGCTCTGAAAGAATCCCAATTCTGGACTGGCGGCGAAGTTAATCTTGAGAACCAGATGAGAAAAAAAGGGTGAAGGAAGGACTGAAAGAGAAACAGAAGGATGTCACGGAAATTGAATAAGCCTACCTTGTTCGTGGATATCCTCTAGCACTTATTTCACCTCACTGAAACTTCACTAATCCAGAATTGGCCAGATGCTTCGGTCGCGGCGTTAAACACCTTTTGTTCTTGCGCGATGAGTGGTGGAGATCGAACTGTCAAAATACTTTGTATACATCTTTAGTTCGAAGTCAAGTGAATATAATTCCTCGGTCTGGTCCCCCCATTTTAAAATTCATTCACATTCAAACGAAAAATTCAACATAAATTCCTAAGACACGTTAATTATAAACTCGGTATTCACATTTAAAGCATTGACTATATTTACTTGATCAAAGAACAAAATTTACTAAAACTCTCAGATCGAAGAATTATTCCCGACTTGTTATTTATGTTAAAAATTGTAAGTGGTAGTATAGACAGCCCTGATTAATTATCTTATTCATTTTCATATACCTACGAGAGCTACTCGTTCCAAAATCCTGTTTAAATTTAACAACACCACGACTTAGCATTACAAACACTCGCTTGTACCTAGATTACATGAAGTTAGTAATAAATACGTAGATGTAGCGAATCTATTTATCTTCATGGAAGGTAAGTACAAGAAGGCTATACTATCATCTCTTTTCAATAAATATTAATTTAACCTAAGTCTACTTATATGTTTTTTTATGTACGCATATCTCTTACATCTATATCCTTCATGACATTTTATTCTGTATATATATAGCTAGTATATATATTTGTACATATACTAGCCTTATGTTATTTCAACATATGTAGTTATTAAGCCAATGAGTGGTTAACATTAATTTTGGTCTAACTACCACTTCAATAAAATCAAGTTCCAAAACTCGAATTGTCTCGTTCACCGAATTTAGTAATCGACGTCGAAATATAGAACAATACAAATACTGCGGGTAATTAGAAACTTGGGTTAACGGCAAATGGGATCCATGCCGAGAAATAAGGGTTCCCATTGGGATGACAATAGTCTTCAGATTGACGAAAGTTTTTTGTAATCGAGACCTAAAACTTAATTTCTGGGTAATAATAATTTTCTCTTATATTTATTTTTTCTTTTATTGTGGGATTTTTTTAGCTGTATGTAGATATAGATTTGTTACACATACATGCGGAACTGGTATCATTATAAAATTTTAGCATTATTACTGCACGATAGTACGTTTCTACTGTACCGATGGGTCATGAATCATTTTGTTAAGATCGGGAGTCACGGTACCAGCTCAACATTTTCGTATTACTCAAAAGTACAACTTAATTGAACGACGGCTCATTTAAGAGCCGACACATATTAAGAGGCAATTCCCCAGTTCATACGACTCCCAGCTTCTACAGCTCCCAGCGTATAGGTGTAGGTACAAAACGCCCAGATGCCAGACTGGCAGGCACCGTTCACGTACTGTACACTGCATACACACATGTAAATGCGGTAATTATTCTTATCTCTACTTACGAATGTGTGAGGCCTTGAAACCAACTGTTTTAAGATGCGTCATGGCCCAAAATATCACGCCCCACGGTTGTGGACATAATTTAACCTTGCAGAAATTAGGCACCTATACGATGATTTTATGTAAACAAAATACCTTATTTAACGATGCGTCATTGTAGAAATGCGTAAGGATACTGTTAAACATCTGAGATGTGTTTATCTTTTTAGATAAATAAATAATCTTTCCGAGATTTGTCAAAAATAGTAACAGTTCAATTAAGCCGTGGTACGATTTACCATGAGTCGTACGCTCGTGGCTCATCAAAATCAGCCGGCACAAATGAACGGCTCGTTCATGAACGATTCATCTATATAATCTTCTGATAACTTCTCTCTACTATTCTTTAAGACCAGTAATTTTGGATGTCATATATTATTAAGATCATATTCTTAAATGATTATTGCTAACGAGCGTTCTTCGTGTATCCCAGTGGGTACTTGTAGGCATATTACTCTGAATTATAATATCGTCGCCCCAAAGCAACATCGGGATACCTTGAAAAAAAAAACTGCTACGAGATGTAGTATTTTTTTTTTGATAAGGTATTTTAATGATAAATTAACGAAAGTAGAAAATGAGGAAACATTTTATTGTTATAGTAAACTATTTATCTTAATTGATACTTCCTTTACGGTGCCAAATTATAACGCGCTGCCCGGTGCAGGACTCCGAGTTACCCCATACAAATTCATAACAATATTGCTTTTTAAGTCAAAATTAATAATACAATCTATTAATATTTATTAATTATGGTTGATTATATTGCAAAATACATCTTAGGGTTATAAAATAATATTAAGTATTAATACATCAGGAGCAAAAATGTTGGCTCAGGTAACCGAGTGTCTGGCATTGTAAGGGGACAGTTAAAAAAAATGTGTATTACACCGAAAAGTCCATAAATCTCCGTTATTATTATCAATATAATATAATTACTTCATAGATGATCTATTGAATAAAAAAAAGTGTACAATAAAAAAACATAAATTTGTTGCAGACCACTTTTATTTTATCAAAACTCTACCGGTTTCGGAAGCACCCTTCCTTCATCGGGAGAATATTAAAACTAGCTTATGATATAGAATATTGACAAGACATATAAATTTTAGGTGTTGGAGTGGGGGGTAAGCAAATGGGTAGGGGTAATTGCAGGATTTCCGGGAAGAACAGAGCCAAGTCACCAAACGTAGCAAACCAATTGGAGTGACCTGTTGCAGAGGCGTTGGTTATCCGATGAATGGTTCCCCGGGCGGCGGTACCTATGCCCGCCTCCCAAAATGAAAAATTTGGTACATGCTTGGTCAGGACGATCTGCCATCTGGTCACCTTAAACCTCCCCATCCCAGGACGACAAGACCCTAGCCAAATACGGCAACCAGCGACCAAGTTGATATATCGATGATGCCAACCCTATACACAATTTCAATAAGAAAGATAGAAATTTCATAAGATATCAAACACCTTAAGAGCCAGTTTTATAAACGAACTACCAAATTTCTGTTACCTAACGAACCGTTTCGTTAATGGGCCGTTATCGGTCCGTTTTTTTTATCTTGAATAATTGCTATTCGTTTGTCATCACTTTCACTGCTCGATAAGGAATTCATTTCACAAATGTATATATATTAACACCAAATACAGACTATCACCGAAACCACTCAACTGCATTTAAAACACCTGACCTTACAATTATTAAGTTTTTTCAGCAATCACGTATATTTAATATATTTTTATTTCATATTTTGTAAATGAAATCCTCAGTACGGGAAATTCCAATGAGGATGTCATTATTTGTTATTTTATTATTATAATGCAAATTATGTACAATTAAAATAGTGCACGGCTTCAAATAAGCGATCATTTGGCAACGATTGACAGCTGTCAAACGACCGGCAATCTGACGAACGTTTATGAAACTGCGAAATCAGGCGGTAGACAAAATATTATTTAAAAATGGTATCAAGCTTTACAAACGGATGGTTAAAATCGGCCCCAAGTGATCGCAAAAACATCACTGCCGTTTGAATTTTATCAACATTAATTTGTGAGACTATTTCCGCTGTGCCAATAAGAAACTCGGGTCTATTTATTTTATTTTTTATTATTTTTATCAATAATGACGTTCAATGTTAAATACCAGTATATTTCGTTTTTTTTTTCTAAAGTTAGTTTTCATAGTTAAAATAATTTTCAATTTTTCAAAGTCCACCAAAATGCACCAAATCTATGGCCGGTCGATTTTGATCATTTTTGAGGTTAGAATGTCAAATGTCAAAACAAGGATGAGCTTTACCGTACATAATTTTATATTCTTATCATAGTAAACCATAACTAAACATAAGTAATAAAATTATGTACCTTTTTAGAAACTTTAACTCGAAGAATAATAATAGTATTGAGCATTAATATTATCATTCTTTCAGAGTGGAAGATACTCTTAGTATCGCCCTGGTGAAAGACGACCATTCAGAATTGAAACGTTGCTTGAAATGGCTTTTAGCCGTGTTTGGTGACCAGATCTGAATAGCCAGGTATTTCCCCACCTCCCTCTTCCCCTTCTCCTTCCCTCCCCAATACCTTCAGCCTCACAACATTCCCCAATTGGGAATGCCATAGTCTCACTGGCTCTAGACGGTTGGGAGCAGTTGGGACTCTTGTGCGGTATTCTTATAAAAATAAAAATAAATCATAATATCCGTATTGATAATTGGTTTGCTCATGAATACTCTAATCTATTTCACTAATAATAGTTTTTTTTTATATTGATCAACAATTATAATGAAAGTTATATATTTAGAATCGGGGTGAACTGATCTATATGAATACACATTTTTAAAGCCATTATATTTTTCGCTGGAGTTCCTTATTGTCAGTGTTATAATTTTTCCAACACGAGTCCAAACATTGTATAAAGAGCTATTTTTTTTCTTCTTCGTCAGCTTTCTGACGTATCTATTCGTCTCATACTCATGTACGGTCTTTATGCATCTAACTGGCTAAAAAACATATCCCCAGTTTCGCCAATCCTTGTCGGTTTCCACCCATCCCAAGTAGACAGGCCTCTTCAGGTCATTAGCCCATTTCTTCTATGGATAACCTATGTTTTTATTTCGCAGCCAACAACGCAATTGGATGATGTTTGCATTATATTAAAAGCATAATCACAATACGCTATTATTAGGCATATATAATCAATAACTTTGTTTAGCAAAGTTTCTGTTTATAGAAGTAAGAAGTGGATACTATTCAAACGGTTCAATCATAAATAGACCCAGGGTTTACGTTTCATTTTATGCGAAGTTTACGATCGCATTCGAAGGAACTCGAAATGTTTTCCAATAAACATAAGGGGAAACGCGAGGCGACAATATAATGCCCGGTTTACATGGTTGGCCCTAAAGGCATACCGCTGATAGATACGTTGTAATTTTTCAATCGTTGTCGTAAACGACAGACGTACCAGAAAATGAGTTCACAATGGAGCTTTCAGTAGCTGAAACATTTTCCTCGGAATATCGTACAATCTAACGAATGATTATTTTGCTTAAATTCCTGATCTCAATAAACAATTTGTTTTGTTTTGGACAACAAGACTTTATATGTTACGAGGGAAGCGGCAACCCTGCATGTGCGAACATTAATGCACTTTATACACATACAGTTGACGCACCCCGAAATGCTGCAATTTCATTATTTAGCAATCGTAAACATGGATCACAACAATATAAACAGATATGCGGATATAACGATTTTGTTGCACAAAAATTAGCAGAATCTAGGCATGCGATGATGATTTGGATCGAGAATGGCAGACCTCGCGTAGGCTCCATCGCGGAAGAAAAAAAAGGTAAAGCGTGCAGCGTTCAAATTAGCACTGCAAAAATGTGAAAACGAATCACAACAAATTCAGATGAATAAAATAGCTAGAGATTTAGATAGTTGTGACTTTGAACAGTTTTGGAATTTGTCAAATAAACGGTGACCCCACAGTTGATCACCTGACAGTAGGCCCCCCGACAGTTGATCCCCCTGACAGTTGATCCCTCCGACAGTTGATCCCCTAAAGGCCTAAAAGATTATTTCTGTTGTACGTCCTCATTTGTAAAGTAAGTATGCAGAGAGGATATGTGGCCGTATAACAAAAATCGATATACTTATATCTCCACCTCTACTCCGACCTCTCCGATTTCTTCAAGTAAACCGCCATTTAGTCGTTTCACAAATGCAGACAGCGGCATCTCGATCACAGTGGATGATCAACACCGCCTTGAGACACTTAACAGATGGGAAATCAGAAGGCCATGACGGATTGAGTATTGAACACATTAAACATGCTGGAGGACCAATTTTACAGCTGCTGGCGAGGTTGTTTACAGACATTTTGAAGAATGGATACTTACCAAATAATATAACAAGAACCATAATAACACCCATTCTCAAATCTAAATTGTCGGACTCAACCGCCCAGGACAGCCATAGACCGATCTAAATTGCTACTACTATCGCAAGATTATTTGAACGTTTTCAACTAGATCGGGTCGGACTTAGCATGGAAACTATTGACAACCAAATGGGTTTTAAAAATCAGGTCTCTACCGACGCTGTCACATTTACCGTAAAAAGAACACTAGGTTACTACAGAAATAAAAAGAGCACCTCATATGCATATTTCCTTGACCTGAGCAAGGCCTTGGACAGGGTTTCTCACCCGTTGTTATGGGCAAAACTCAGGGATGGCAATAGACGGATATCATCTGAGGTGATACGTATATTTCTTCCCAAAGAGCGGCGTCAGACAGGGTGGATTCATGTCCCCGATATTGTTCAAACTTTTCATGCACTAACTAACCGAAAGGCTAAACAATGCAGGAGTAGGCACCACATCGGAGGACAGTGTCTGAACAACATCAGCTATGCGGACGACATGGTACTGATGGCACCGTCTATAAGGGGGATTTGCTGAAGAATCAAACATGTTTTATAATCCCAATAAAGTGGCTCTGTTGGTCATAAGATATGGTTAGGGCCCGAATAGTATTCCTCCAGCTACCCTGAACGGTGTGATCCTGAAGGTGACTCAAGAAAATAAATAGCTAGGATTTCTGAATTAAATAAATAAATTAATGAAAAATAAATAAAAGGATACACCACCATTAATCTGATGAATGATGATGATATTTCAGCGCCCTTGAGGTGATTTTTCACAAAAACGGCGCTATATAAATCGTCCAAGTATTATTATTATTATTATAGGCAAAGACAAGCTCTTAGCATAAAATCGAACATGCTCAGCAGAAGATTTCGCCTTTGCAGTACCGCTGTGAAAAAACTCCCTGCCGTGCCTTCTACACTTCTCTTATTGCGATCTCTGGCCAACTACAAAACGAGCACTCTGGAAAGACTTCGTGTCCAGTACAATAACGCTTTCCGCATAATGTTTGGCCTCCCCAGATACTGCAGCGCTTCCAGTATGTTCACGGAGGCGCGAGTTTCCGGTTTTGCAGCCCTTATAAAATCCAGGGTGGCAGGATTGAGGGAAATAATAAACAGCTTCGGGAATGAATTTATTGGCACCCCACAATTTAAATTCCCCAGCTCCTTAAAGGCTTAATTTTCATGCACTTTTTCTTTTCTTTATGTTTTATGTTTCATTCACCTACTATTTTATTTTTATAAACCTATGTATATTTTGTATGGAATGTGTGGGCCTGCACTAACCTCTCCACATACAGAATAAACTTATTATTATCATTATATCGGACTTTCACTTATTTCTTTCAATCTTTTTGTTCTTATTAAACAAATAAAAATATAGAACAATCAATATGGCGTCTTCCCTTATTTTTTTTCTATAAATGTTTTAAAGCTCTATAGTTATTGATGGAAATGACGCAGCAAGCTGAAAATGGTTGTGTTGACTAAGAAATTCCAGATGCAAATTTCGTGTCTCCAGAACTCGCCATTCTAAAGTTTTGAACGTTTTAGAACAGATTTTTTTCTTAATTGATAAGACTGTATTCTATTCAAGTTTCCGGGTGCCATTTAAATCGGGCATTACTGGTATTTATCGTTTTTTTGGTGTTCCATTTTCTCTATGCACCCCATTTATTTTATGTAGCTACTGGTGCCGATGACTTCATGGAAAATGTGTGTTACTGTTTATTTAATTTACTATTTGAAAACAAATTACTTATGACCAGCCGTACTTTCAATTCGTTTCCACTATTCCTTCATTCTGTAAAATGATAGTCCCGTACGGAAGTGACCTATGCAATAATGAATTGTTAATTACAGTCATCTATACCCCTGTCTAAATAAGATTGGTGACTTATTATTTATTTTCAATGAATCCTGGGGCATCCCTGACTTTTTCTTCCATCCACTCACTCACCATACATTCTTCTCACTTCTTTCTCCATTCATTATTTGTATAAATCCGAAACATTTAAGCATCTCTTTCTAAACACATCGAATTTGGATGCTATCAAAATTGCTTGTCCTCACCATAATAGCTGACACTATCCTCTCCTCCAAATCCATTGAATCTCAACCTGACCTGTCCCAAATATTTGATTCACTGGATCCTTCCATGTCTTCCTAGAGCATTCCCAACTTTCGTCTAGCGTGTTATACTAACTTTTTTCTTTATCTATTTACTCTATTTGTCCAAAACATCAAAGCGTAACTTTCTCAATCGTGTCCAATAGTTAAATATGATACCATCATCTCTTCTCACCCTCTTTGTTACCACATCTTTTGTATTAGTGAATATTAACAAATTAATTTAACCCAATAACAAACACCGCTAAGCTGTTAATGCCAAGTCCTATAACTATCAGGCGAACATAAGGCCGCAACAGAGCGATTATCTCCCCGTCAGAGGGTGTTAGTTACTCGTGGTATAATAACCCTGTTGAGATGCGGACTGAAGTCGTAAATCTCATCAGGCAGATGAGTCCGCGAGGTTGCCTGAATTATAGCCATGGTGCCACCTAGGGGTGTATTAACTGGCAACGATGTGTTAGAAGCGGTATCACCTTTTGGATTGTTTAGTTGTAGAGGTGCAGAAAGCATTTGAAGACCTTCGCGATTAAGATACTCGACTACGGATCCATAACACGCAGCTTCGTATCCCGGCGTGCAATTTATACCCGCCTAATAATTTGTATTTAATTATATTGTATTATTTAACATTTTTAATTAAAGTAAAATAATATATTTTTATTTATTTAATATAAAACATATAAAATATTTAATAGTACCTATATATCTTAATAGCTAATTACAAAAAAGTATAAATCTACTTATCAAAAAGTGCCCAATTCAATAGAGAAAGATATCTAGGTCAGCAGCGTCATCAGCTATCGGCAGGTTGAAGGAACCAAAGCGCACACCTAATACTAAGTTCGGTGATCGTGCTTTCGGAGTGTCAGGACCTAAAGCCTGGAATGAACTACCGCATGACTTAAGAATTATCAAAGACTCAACAGAATTCAGAAGTAAACTTAAAACACATCTTTTCAGACAATCGTATCCATAAATTCACCTGTAAATTGCTTAGCTAGGCTGGCCGGTTAGTATTTACCTAAAGTCATTAAATAAAATAAAAATATAATTAAAAATTCACGCATCGGTGCGCAAATGCGTCCACAACCCGCAACACTGTAAACATCCAAAGTGTAAAATAAAAAAAATAAAAAATAAATAAATAAAAACGTTAATATTTATTAAAAGCTTCTTACGCCGAGTAAAGTAATTTTATAGATATTTTCGAGTCCTAAAATTCATTTTATGAATACTTTTCAGTCCTAAAATTAATACCAATAATTCAATAAATACCAACTCTTCTTGTGCCACCGATCATCTAATAAATGTAACATCAATAGAAAAGGAGAAACAAATAACCATGCAAAACTATCATCTCTATAATTAAATTTTTCTAAAACTGTGTTCATCTGAAGCGACCTGCCAGGTAAGTATGTTTTTTCTGTATCTGTCTGTACATAATTAGTTAAGAAATATTTGTACAGCGCCCTTGAGGTGATTTTTCACAAAAACGGCGCTATACAAGTCATCCAACTATTATTATTATTATCTCGTGTTTGGGTTAGGGAGCACCGCCATCTAGCGACAGTGGTGAAAAAATAAATTAATACAAATAAAAGTACATCAAGAATGTAATATAGATAATGTTTGTATTGTTGTACACAATAGTTACTACAAAATAGAAGGCTAAAAGTATCTGATACTATAATTGCAACAATAAGGCGCATACAAGATATAAACATAGTACATTCATATTTCGAAAGACCTGATCGTATGTAAAATATATTACGCCATCATGAATCGAAACAATCCTGGAAATGGCTCTAGCCGTGTTTGGTGACCAGATCGGAATTGCCAGATACTTCCCTAACCTTCCTCTTATACTTCCGTTCCCCACTCCATTCAGTCTCACAATATACCCCAATTGCGGATACTATGGTCCTACAGGATCCAAACAGTTGAGACTCCTGTGAGTTACTCTCATAAAAAAAAGTTTAATAAACTAGTGCCTTAAGAGTGTGACACTTATATATTAATGTTTATTGGTTCACTTATGAACTTCCTGATTGTCATCACTTTATTTCTTGTAGTCGATATATTATAATTTGCAAAAAATTATATATTCATGAAAAACGGTTTGAATTTTTAACAGTTAAGTTCCATAATTAGTCCAAAATGTTGTGATTTTAGTTTAAAATGTTCTATTTGTTGCAGAATACATTTTATTTTGAAATTGAGAGAAAATCATGCATTACAATCATTCGGTAAATAATAATAATATTGGATGATTTGTACGGCGTCGTTTTTGTGAAAAATCACCTCAAGGGCGCTTTCTAGTCGGAGGTTCAATTTTAAAATGGAAACGAAAGGTACGCCGCACTACAGTTGCCGAATCAGTTTTACACAACTCACGAACACAGAAAACCTTGTGCTGCATAGTAGCCATTGTACTCACAACACGACACGAAAAGCACTTTAGCGGTTGTTTGAGCAACTATAGTTGATCTACCGGTGGGATTCGAAACATTTAGACCTCCTCTTTCTATTGCTATGTAGGTCGTATAATCCAGGAAATATAGCAGTATGAAAGTACCTGTATTATACTCGCATATGTTCGCAGAGGGAAGGGTGCATGGGTTCGCTGCTTTCATGCGCCACAGAGTAGCCGGGACG
This sequence comes from Halesus radiatus, assembly GCA_022606495.2. Lineage (NCBI taxonomy): Eukaryota > Metazoa > Arthropoda > Insecta > Trichoptera > Limnephilidae > Halesus > Halesus radiatus. The sequence continues at coordinate 156,464 of JAHDVE020004605.1, read as the reverse complement.
AGTCGGCGCTACCGGATATTGGAAAACACTCTTGTCCAGGCCGTCGCCCAGTGGCAGGGCGCGCCCCTACACCATAGATGGAGAATTTCCCTCAAGCCACCTTAGCATAAGTGCTAAATATGTTGATCTCTTTTTATTTTTTATCTTATGTTATTTTTATATATTTTTTATATTCTCTTTCCAAATCATGTAATTTATTCAGGTGTATTCTTTCATACGGCAGACAGAGTATTGCACTCACCGCTTTGTTCAGCTGAAGTAAACACATTATTATTATTATTATTATTAGCGAAAAATGAACAAGTGTTTTTATTGTTCAAAATGAATCAATGAATGCAATGTTATAAATGGCGAAATAAATGGGGAAATGAGGATGATTGGTAAGAACAAATCTGTTCCAGCCTCTTGGAAACATTGTCTCTATAAGGTGGAGGAAGCACAAAGCAGCTCAACACCCAAAAATATTCTGCATTATAATACTAAGGTGATTTCCTAAATTTGAAGTCTCGTGGATTTCGAGTATGACAGATCCTCTAATGTTCTTCCGCCGTTGTTTCAGTTAGCTGAAATGAAACATTATCATGAATTTGTCGTAACTATCAAATTTTCGGCAACAGAATATTACACAACGTATAAACAACATCGTTAAATGCAAATGGCACCGACTGTATCGCCGCCATTACCATAATACGCGCATTTTTATTAGCATTTTACAATTTATCGCCATTAAATGATTCCGCCCGCGAAGGGTGGCTGCCGTTAATGCCAAACGACCCAAGGATTTTACACGCTCTGATATGCGATATTCTCGATAACTACTATACAGATTTATTAATTTATTTTCGTTGCAAGAATCGTTATTTAATGTTAAAAAATATTTCTGATGTTGTCGTTTATTTTTTTCATCATCTAATACAGGCAAATTTTCGAGAAATCGTTAAATCATTCATGAATAAAATATTTCGTCGAAATCGATTATTTTAAATATGTTTCAAAACAATATTTTTTGCAGGTTCCTTCTGATTTCGTATTATTTTTCTTCCCTTTTTTTTCCGGAAATCAACAGTTCCCAACGGGGGCAGTACCGCCCCCTGAGGGGCGTTGGAGAGATCCAAGGGGGCGGTGGGAGGCTCGAGGGCAAATGGGGGGCGGTGATGGACTAGAAGAGGACGGTGAAGAGCTGAAATTAGGGAATTAATATACATCATTGAAACAAAATGAAATATTTGATTATTCTATTGATTTAAAGATGGATTAATAGTTTTATTTGTTATTTTATTCACGGTGATATAAAACTTAATCTTGAGATAAATGTGCGCAATGAAGTTTTGGAATCCTTTTTAAGATATAGGGTGGGTGTAGGGATAGGGGTAGGGTAGGGGTTTGGGGTAATAGTAATATCGTGCCTTTTTTATCAGATATTAATTTTTTTAATATTTAAAGATAAACACTCGTTGCTTGATCCACATTTAAACATATATATTCTTATTCAAACATCAATTAGTTGCCTGCAACGGGCAAATGAAAATTGTTGGCACACACTACTTTCTTCATCCACATTCAAACACTTTTTTTTCTTTATATATATGCTTTTGAAATATTCAAACATCAATTACTTGCCTGCAACGAACAAAAGCTGGATTTTAGACTTTTTTACTCTTTATTCGTGGAATTCCGCAGTTAAGCAAGAAATCTTTTAGCCTACGGAAAAGGATAAGAAATCTTCCCTAAAAAGAACCAAAATGGCGCTCCCGGTGTCGAGAAATCCGCACAGATCTTTCTTTCCAGAAATTTTAGATCAACGCGTCTACTTTTGTTTCCTGAAGTACTTTCCAGGTTAGAATTTCGGAGCTGAAGCTTCGAAAAGTTAATTTAACAGTAAAAAAAAATCACATTATTTTCGATAGGAAAAACATTTTTTCAAAAAGTTTTCCGAGAGTAACTACTAGTACAATATAAACAGTGAGTTCTGCACACGAAGTCAAAGTGAAATTATTCTGAATCGAAAAAATTAATTATAAAATTAGTTACAAAATATCTCGGCCTATTCATTGACTCACATGGAATCATCATTTTAATCATGTTTTATCTAAAATTACTCTCATAACCGATGTTATATATAGACTCTAGGGGTTACTTCCCACCACTCTATTAAGATCGATCTACCGCGCTATGATTCACTCTCATTTATTATATCTTTCCGGGATTTGCTACCAAAAAAATGATTTCAGAGATCCACGTCATTCAAAATAGAGTCGTACGAAATATCTTTAGTTTGCCATGGAACACACACGTCAGAGACATCTACAGAAACTCCCAAATACTTCAGTTTAACACCATTCCCTTCTGTGAATTGACAAATACTATCTTGCAAGTAATTCAACACTCGGCACATACTAACACCACACTCAATTACAATCACGACGTACATATATCAAAAATACACTAAAAAAATATGCACTAAAATCTTTAGAATATATAGCTTACACACAATACAATAATTTACCTAACGATATTAAAAATGCAAGCCAACGTGAAAGGTCTCAAAGTAAGATGCTTAGACTCTATTATTTGAAAGAATAGCTTAAGGATTAATGCTGTGATGTGTCTCTGTAATAAGTATAACTATATAATGTACCAGTGATGTGTTTCTTTATAATAAGTGTCTGTGTACACTTATTTTATAATGTACCATTGATGTCTTTATTAAAAATGCAAATTATGTGTTGTAAATGTTGTTAATGTACTGAATGTTAATTATGTATCTTAAATATTAAGTATTTTTGTTTCTTAAAACTGTACTATAGGTTCTGCATGTGATCCCACAATGAGTTTCTTTACTCTTGGGAATACAAGCATATTGTATTATAACTTTTAATTATATATTTTTTTTAAATCCGTTTTCGGTTACATAATTAAAGATAAGTCGTTCTCTAATTATTATTGAGAACCGTAACATCCACACCAATTTACCTGATGAGTCAGGTTCCTTCACTCCTAACGGCCTTGCACTGAGTTTGAAATATCTGAACCCACATGTTCCTGACACTTGGGAGATTCAATCAGTACAGCGCATCAGCAATTTTCCTCTGATAGTCCTACCGTCCACTTTAATACCAAAATTTCCCTGATTCAAATATATTTCACGTCCACGTTTTTACTCTCTTTCAATCTAAAGTACACGTTATAATTCACGTTTAATCGAGCGTCTCTTCTCCCTTACGCAGCATTAATTAACGTTTCACGAAGCGCTGCTCCGTTGAAAGTTCCAAATAAAAACTACGAACACGGGCCACTGATTAAAGTCGAAAGTAAGCACTCCGCTTACTCAGCACAAACCGTTGCCCACTGGTTAATTTCGCTCAACGAATATTGTTTTTATGCACGCCGTTATTTTTTTCGCGACTTTCGTCCCCTTTCTAAAGCTTTAAGCTCTGCCACAAAGGGGTAACATGGAAGAACATCGTAGAAGCCATCGCCTTTATTTTATATTTCATGTAATTAAAGTCCTGTGTATCACCTTATTCGACGATGTTTTTTCCGCGAACATGCGCGGCGTATAATAAATTGTTTTGTTGGTAAACTTTCTGAAAGCTTTTTGAGGCACAGCGGTGAGAGCTTTGACCCTCGGTCTAGAGGTCGCGGGTTTTTAACCCGGTAAAGTGCAAATAATAATCAACTTTGTGAGGTTAAATTAAACAAACGCCTTTTTTAACTGTTTTAATACATGTTATGGTTAATGAAAGAGTTTTTTTTCGCAATTTACAAACTTGTTCATGTAACGGAGTTTTTTCGTGTCTGGAATTAAATGCAAAATTTAATAAAGCTTATCATAGTGTGCACCATTATACGGAATCAAGACGATCCTTTAAATTTTAAATGAATTTATCAGTATTTAATGGTCAAATCTAAATAGTGCAACATTTCTCTTCTATTTTCTCTCCCTTACTATTTTATTCAGCTTCACAACTTTCAAAAAAATTCGGTTTATGTATTCGGAAAGTTCGCATTCTCTTGTGATTTCACATAAAAGGGAAATGTTTTCATTGTTTACACTTCTTTCGCATCATTTAATTTAAAAAAAAAATATGTACATGCCTCACAAGAGTCCCAACTGCTCCCTGCTAATCCAAGCCAGTGAGACTATGGCATCCCCAATTGGGATGCGGGGAGGGGAAGGAGAAGGGGGAGTGAAAGGTGGGGAAGTACCTTGCTATTCAGATCTGGTCACCAAATACGGCTAAAGCCATTTCAAGCAACACTTCGATTCTGAATGTTGGTCTTTCACCAGGGCTACACTGACAGTATCTACCACTTTGAATAGTAGTAAAGTAAAAGTTTATGGGAGCTAGGATAAATAGAACAGTCAATGATTTTTTTTTAAATTTTTAAATAGAAAAATTATTCCCTTTTATCGAATTATCTGAACATCTGATAAACAGGTTAGCCGGATAAAACAGAACAATGACAAAACAGAACATGATAAAATAATAGTTTATGTTTTTTTCACATTTCTTCAGTGTTCTATTTTGTCACTGTTCTGTTTTGTAATGGAACCAAACATTGACATTGATTGATACGAGAGGATAATTACGCTTCGCGGAATGACATCACGAGTATCAAGAACAGAGACTCGTTTGCTGAAATAATCGTTCAACGAATCGATAAATCGCAACAATGTTATTATTTGTTTTTCATCTTTCACCACCTAGTTTCACACTAGTTAAACCATCCTGTTTCCTTGTAGGAGAATGAGGAATATCCCTGAAAAATTACAAACAAGAGATTATTATTCAATTAGTATATCGATTTTGAAAAACAATCACTACTACCTATGTGACGACTTCTCTTGCAAAATCCTATGGCGCCACGTAACACCTATTAATAATTAATTAGACGCGTTTTTATTACATAAAAAAATATTTTGAAAACGTACTTTGAAAAAGTACTAGCATTTTCTTCAGACGATGGATATAGTTTTAAAAAAATCTGGATATCCACTATTAAGTGCACTTGAGATGATTTTCTCACGATGACGGCGCTATAAACATAATCCAATTATTAATATCTCCACCTTTGGCAGTGAAATAAATATTTCATAACTCATTAAAATAATAATATCTTTATTGTAATTAAATTTAAGTATAACTAAAAGACATGTATACTATAATAATGTAAGTGTACAGTGGTTTATAAAGTAAAATAGAAAATAATATAATATCAGTTATAGTTTAATAATAGTCAGAAGTTTCACATACCCCGCCTCACTAGGCTAGCCTGTGTTGAGGCAGTAATTTTGCAAATTATTTTATAATTTCAAAATATCTATGGATATACACTTATATTAAGATATGCTTCGTAAATTGTTGAATCAATAATTTCGAATTTGGGTGAGTGCACCGGTAAATGGCCTCTCATTACTTTTAATCCAATTTTTTACATTGTATTTGAATATTTTTTGTGAATCAGATTTTTTTATGTTAACCGGAAGAATTTTGTAAATTCTTATCGCAAAGTACCTAAAATGAATTAGCAATCAAATTAGAAATATTTTTATATTCCTAAAAATTCTAGAAAAAGCTGTGCAAATTTCCTAACCCTGTAACTTGTCGTTGTATTTTTTTCTCTCTTTTATGTACATAGTATAACACAAAAAGTTTCTCCTTTATGGTTAGGATTTTCTGTTTTTTTTTTTTTTTCTTTTCACATTGGTAGTAATTTATGATCGGTCTTTTTTCAACTACAAAAGCGTTCATCGTTTACAAGATGCTAAATTATTACTGCTCGAAGTTTGCTCTCGGTTTATAAAATATTATAATTTATGTCTAAATTACTGTGACCGGGTTTTAAAGTCACGAGTAAGTTGAAATCACGACATCCAAAAGAATTTCATACGAAACCTTCCAAATATAATACTCGCCGCGATAGTATCTCTGAAATATTAAATTCAGACACATTTGGGGCAGGAAGATATCATGCAATTTAGATTATCATGATAAAACGTCAATCAATTATTGTCGTTCTCATTTTAATATGCGCAAATATTCTCATCATTGAGTCATCGGAAGATCGTGGCTTTTTAATAAATAAGCTTTATGAATTAAACCCTGATGTATGGAGTGAGGCATGGAACTGGTAGATGAAGGATGGAAGTAGACCGAATGCTTAGAAATGAAATCTCCGTGTGTGGCAAAATCATGGATGATCATGTGAAAAATGTTGAGATTCGTAAAGAATGTAAGCGTAATGAGTAAGGTTAAGAAAGGGACGCTTAGATGGTTTGGGCATGCAGAGCGAATGAACGAAGAAAGGAGTGTAAGGAGAATATATGACTAGAATGCGAATTGAAGAAAAAGCCGGGGACGCCCGAAGAAGACGTGGCACGGTCAAGTGAATCAAATGAATTTTGTCTGTCTGTCCTCGATTTTCTCGAAAATTACTCTACCCGTTTCGCTGAAAATAGCACAGTTTGTTCTTATTAGTGCCAGGGAAGGTTGAGAGAGTAGTTTGAATGAAATCCAATTTGTAAAATTGTTGCTATAACGTTTTAAAATTAGTTTGAAAAACATTGAACCCGCCCATGTTGTATTGAGGTTACCCCATAGATGTACCACCCTGGCTAGCCATATGGGTAGAATATTTTCAAAATGGAAAACACAAGTAGGTACCCACTTAAAAACTTTACTATTTAGATATGTTTTGAAAAAATAAGTGTTTGGACTGAAATAAAATTTTAAAATGATTGTTTATTTATTTCTTTGTTTAGAGATATATATAGTAATAGTCGTCACAAGTTCTACTTTCTCTGCTAAATCAATTATGGCACCCAAACGACAAGCAAGAATTCACAACTTCATTACTTTATTCCAACAACCAGGAAGGCCGGGTACACATCAGCTATTCTATTATATAAATAATAGTGTATGTGGGTTTATTTTGTATACAAATCTACAGTTTTATTTCGAGCTTCATATACACCCTTAAGCATACACAAAACTAGAGGAAGGTCACTGTTCTCATGAGATTTCGATAAACCCCTTTCCCACCCCTTAAAGCAAAATTTTGGTACTTGATGACATTTTCCTCATTTGACGTTAAAAATTAGAAAATTACTAGGTACATCACAACCTCAAAACTTTACTCCAAATCATTCATAAACCCCGGGCAACGCCGGGCACTTCAGCTAGTATTTTAATTGTAATGTATTAATTTAGTATTGTATTTTCTTTCTCCAATATTGTGCATTTTTTTAAAATTTTGTGCCTCTTTCATATTTGTAATTTATTCCACAAGTCTGTTCTCCTTTGCGGAGTAAGTAATTTGAAGGTAATTAAACTACACTTTGAAGTAGTTCTACGAGTTTGTACAGGGCCTTTGAAGCAACATTTCTAAAAATAATGCCATGCCAATTATTAGTCATGTAAATATTGTACGATTTCTAGTAAATTGCTTTGCTTTATTTGTAAAAAAAAACGTTTTTGCAATATTTCAAAATTTTATTTTCATCTCAGATACTCGTATCATCACATCATGATACTTGGCTACATATTATTATGAATGAATAAACTAGTTAAAGCTACAGTATCGACTTTAAAAAATATTTAATTAATAATGTGTACTTTGTTTACTGTGTATCCTAATTATGAGTGAAGCTTCGCTTCCGAAACGCGTTGATATTTGTATATTAAAAAGTGCAGTGGTGTAAACAAAGTACTTCTTATTAATTTTATTAATAATGATGCCACAAAATAATTATACATCTATTTAAACAAATCAAAAATTTATTCTTGCCTACCTTATTATTGTAAACTGCTCCATTGACACGCTATTTAAGTTAAGCGCCCCGGAGGTGGTCAGAATAAATTGTCAGTAAGAAGTGATAAAAAAGTGATCGAATAAGTATCATACCATAGTTACACGCTAAAGGCCGCCCCGCACTATTGGTTTTCCCAGTACTAATTGAAGCCCATGTAGTAAAAGAATAATTTAAGAGCGATCGTTTTTTTTAACACGTTCTCGTCTTTGCTCAACTTATTGATGTTGTTATTGTTGACCAATAAAACTGGCTGGGTACAGCGTCCCTCTTGAGTCTCGGTTTACTTGCGAAATAGACCATTAATTATATAAGTAAATAAAAGTGAGGTTATGGCATTTATATACTCGTGCTTATTATATTTATATTGCTATTAACGGGGAGAGGGTCGTCGGAGAGTTATTATTTATTAATTCAAAATAATGATAATATTATTGTGCAATACGATAAACTTGGTGTTTTTAAATAGAAAAATATTTATTACGTTTTTTTTTAGCATTTATCAAAATATAATCAGAAATATTACACATTTCTCACCGTTCTACGCATGTTTTACAAAACATTTAAAAAGTTGAATATCCTTAAAAAATGCTCTGAAGGTTTTTCTGTAACTTGTCGATTTGATAAATTAAAAATAAGAACAGTGTGTAGTTTAATTTTTTCACGAACATTACGTAACTTTAATGTTTTTTTTTCTTGTTTTTGTTTTTCTTTGGTTATGTTTATTTACAAAAACGCAACGGTAAAAGATTAAAAATACTTTTCTCCACTTTAAAAATCATATTCGTATTTTAAAGATTTTGTAAAACTTATAATGGAACGGTCAGAAAAAGTAATATTTCTGGTTATATTTTGATAAATGCTAAAGCCTATGTAAATTTATAAAATATTTAATAAATATTTTTCTATTTAAAATCATTATTTTGAATTAATAAATAATAACTCTCCGACGTCCCTCTCGCCCTTAAATATCAAATTAGACAGTATTTACGATTTTGAAGAACAGATTCCAGAGGTATCACATGGTCTGATGGAAGAAAATGTTTATTGAAAATACGAGAGTTTGGAGGTTTATATTTTTATATTATTTTTATTGTCACAATCCACTTTTTTCTTAACTGTTTATAACTTAGAAACCTATGTCCAGACGTTCTCGAAGAGCACATATGCGCAATCCAATATTGAGGCATTTTAATTACCATTATTAATAAACTTTCGTCACTGCATAGGAATGAACAAAGATTGACAGCTGGCATGACCCCCAACCACACTAGCGCCATCTGCTGATTCTAGTTACCTGCCTTTGTCAATATCTTCGTCCAGATAGTCCGCATAACGCACAACACTCATTCCCAACGAGCAAACAAATAATTATTTTGTTTGAAGAGTTTTGTCCACTATGTATATATGTTACTTAATTTTATTACTGTGCGACCGGTTTCTACACATCCTTGTCATTCACTAACGTTCTTAACCCTTTCGGTGCCACATGTATTTTTTAAAAATGCTGGAGAAGTCTCGATAATCCATGAATACATATTTTATTTTATTTTGATTACTTTTATTTTTAGACACATGTTTTCAATAATGTGACATAATTTTAGAACCGTGGGTAACGCGTGACGAATTTTATGGCTTGAGCGATATATCGTTCTGTGGCACTCAAGTACAATAATGTATCGGAACGATATATCGTTCGGTGGCACCTAATGGGTTAAAACAGTAATTAAATTAAGTAACGAATGTACATAGTGGATAAAACTCTTAAAAATGTTTCGAAATTGTTACATAGTTAATGCTCAAGAAATACAAAAAAATAATAAATAATTAAGCTGTCAAAAGGGCAAAATAAAGTGTGTGAAATCATTTGTGACCATAATAATATATTCTTACATTTTCATTAGTGTGCAACTATTGATGCTCACACTTGTCTAACTCATTCGTCGCGCCTTGACGATTTTTTATTGATCCTCTCTCGACGCTGCCTCGTATTAACCAGACTAAAAACTTTTCTGCGTTATTATATTACGTATATTAGTAACTTAAAGTTTTCCTGACCTGATAGTGTCTACCCTGAAAAAGCTCAAGGGAATGATTCACGCTTTCAAAAGTTTACAGAAGTAGACAAATAAATTTTAATCCTTTGTTTAAGTGTTCTTTGTTCATATTTATTTTAATTTGAATTACGGTTGTCTTATTATTGAGCTCTCTTTTATAGTCTTATTATTGAATCTGATGAATTTAAAAGATAACACTTGAAGTTGGACGATGCTTTTCATTTTCTTTTGTAAATTTTTAACATGTACTAGGACATGCAGTTAGTTTCAATTAATTTTCTAGCAAAGGCAGTAATAGATATGTAATATTTAAAAATCATATCATTTATATGAGCCGTTTAGCTTCGATATTTTTATCTCAGAAAGAATTTAATTCACTGAACAATAATGATATATTATCAATTATCATACTTTATGGGCTTTGAGAATTTTTTTATGTGATGCTACATAAGAGTCCCAGCTGCTCCCGACCGTCTGGAGCCAGTGGAGGCATCCCCAATGGGGATATATTGTGACTCCGTACTTTGCCTCGGAGAATGTAATTAATTCAAACTAATATTGTGCTTACTAAAATCTCTACAAAATTAATAATATTATGTTTATAATATAAACTCTTAAATTTTTTTTAAACCACTTGTGTTAAATATAATGAACTCGGCCGGTTTCGGAAGTACCCTTCTCTCGTCAGGAATATATTAACTAAACTACGATACAAAATAATGAAATACATAGATGAATATTTAGGTGTTGGAGTGGGAGCCGAGCAAAGGGGAGGGGGTAATTAGGGTTTTTTTCGGAAGAACAAAGCGATTCACTGGAAAAATATTTAATAGAGGAATATACGATAAATTTACCTGGTTATTACTTTTTACGAATATGAAATGTTATTTTTATTCATTTTCAGAATTTTGTATATTCCACCAACATAAATGTCCCATGCCTTACTCGCTCATGGCTTCCCCAATTTATCACAAGGGCCTCGGAGCGTCCTCGCGTCGGGCACAAGAGATGTATTCAGTATTCATCATTATTGATGTTTCCCCTCCCTCTTTGACCATTGATATATTTCCGTTTTTCCCTTGAAGGGCCCCGGCCGACTCGAGGGCTTTTCAAATCGTTATCTAATAATGTAAATAAGATGAACCCTTCGGTTTAATAGTCGCCTACACGCGCTCCCTTCACCCCGCTGCCCTACCGCCCTACATCCCGCCCTTGCTGATATTCTTTCCGTCACATCCGACGGAATATAGTGACATTTAATATACCTCAAGGGTCGTATGATAATGTAGGCAGGTAGACGACGAAGAGGTATCGCAGAAATTTTAATCTGCGATTAATTTAATGTATTTTTTGAAGTTCGCCGTACTTTAGTAATTCTTCACTCATCTTTACACCGCGCTAGTAGATGTTATTTTAAATTTATTTATTTACCTTTTAAAATTGTGAGTCAGCATACTCGTACATCTCAATCTGAATATAACAAAGCAGTGGTACATGCTCATAAAACAAGACTAGCTGTAATCGATGAACTTCTAATTCCCAGATACCTAAACAAATATGGTCAAATAACCTTTGAATACTATTTCCCAAAAATTTACAAATGTTACGCAATTCAATAAAAAAATTGTGATAAACTCATTTTCAGAAGAAGGTGTATGCTGAAAAGATGGTTGTGTGAAAAAGATTTTTCGTTTTTTTTGATTTTCTCTGTATTTTTTGTACTTTCTTTTGTTTTGATTTTCCTCGTGCTTTTGTACCTTTTTTAATATTATTTTATTATATTAACGTGATACATAATGCACCTTTCTTAAATTTAAAATATAGACTGTTTTAAGAACCCATCAACAAACTGATATTAATCAGTTTAACGGAACTAATGTAAAAAAAGCACCGTTGTAAATACATTGTTGTTTTCAAAAAATGTATTTAATTTTCCTCCATCCTCGCGGTTGACCAAGTCCAGAGGCAAGGCGTTTCGCTGTGCCATGTAGGTCGTCTTATTTATTGTAGTGATAGTTCTGCTCGTATTTCCACACTGCGCTAGTAGGCAGGTACTTAGGTTAAATGTTTGCCGACAAGTTATGTAGTCAGAGACGTATCGCTAAGGGATTCGATGTGAACTTTTCCTATCTATGCAATCACTCGCGAGAAGGATATGCGTTGCTATTTTGCCTACCAAGTTGTTTTTCGTATTTTTTTATCAAAATGTAAATATGTGATATTTCACGACCCAGATTTAAAAAAAACTAACTTTCAATAATTAAGAGGAACGGCTGCGCTGCCTGTTTCATACATAACTTAATTTTGGATTTGTGACCAAAATACCCATCCTAAATGAATGATATATATATTTTTTTTAATTAAAGGTTTAGTAAATACCTAGTACGTATGAGAAGTATTTTATTTATTTTTGTTTTAAATTATGAAGTGTAGGCACAGAAATTTTTTTTTTACATTATATTTCAGCGGTAACGTATTACGGGTTTATCGTATTTTTTTTTAATTTTCATATTTGCTATGTAAACATGATGACGTAAATAAAAATATAAAAACAAAATATTTAAAAAGAAACCCTTTTTCGGGTCGATATTTTAAATTATGTACGCCAAATTTCTGTTCCAACCGTAAATTGTTTGTTTTAATTTAATTTAAAGTCCACCAGAATATGCTTATTTTATATTTTATTATATTTTCAAAGTTGACATGGTAGGAGTTTTTTTTTAGATCACCGTTGCCCCCAAATAATTGCTAAAGGTGCCTCTAAAATCGCTGAAAAATCAATTCCTTTAATGGCCTATATTTCATAATGTAAACCAAAAATAAATAAATTACTTCTAATACGTATTAGATATTTACTATACTTTTTTATGAAAAAAAATCATTACGTTTAGATGAGTATTTTGACCTCAAATCCAAAATTAAGTTTTGTATGAAACAGGCCGCACAGTCGTTCTCCTTAATGAAATGCATGATTATTCTGATATAAGGTGTAGTCTTTAAAAAAAAAATTAAAGTAATCTAACGAGTAAAAAATATTTCTTCAATAAATGTATAATTTTTTGTGGCGTCATTTAAATCGGAGGTCTATAAATTAATTTGTAATGATTGTCACTTTTTACATATAGGAAAGACTTGGTGAAATTTTTATACTAGAGTTAAGAAGCACCAAAGGTGTTTTCGTAACAATAATTATTCTGAATTATCCAACCATGTTTTGGAAACAAATCATTATTTTGACAGGAATAAAGGTTTATTTTTTTACATACGAATGCAACTGGTTTACAATTAGATTAGAAAAAGTGTTAATAGTCAATTAAATATGATTAGTAATCTTTTTTTTTAAATAAGTGTCACATAAATTTATTTTCTCCTATATGTATTATAATTGTTTATTCCTTGATTTTATTTAAAATAATTTCTTTATTTATTTTCTGATGTAAATTTATTATTTAATATTTCTTTTTCTGTGATAATTTTTTTTAATTATTTTTAGATTTAATTAATGACTTCCCTACTTTCATCACTTATTGTTATTTTTTTCTTTATTTTTGTAATTTGTCTATTCTTACATTATTATTTTTCTATGCTTATTATTTGTCTGTTCTTGTCATTATTTCTTAGTATACTTTGTATACTGATAAGAGAAGCCTCTCTTCAGAAACATGTTGGTATTTATATATTAAATAGTAGTTTATGGTATACAAAACATTTCTTATTAATTTTATTAAATAATATGTCTTTGTTGCGCGGTTAAAATAAGTATAGGTTATAATAAATATAAGACTTACCTACATTGTTTTGTGACCTCCTGATAAATTTTAAAAATATTACTTAACAGATATTACCCGCGCAACGACGGTGTGTAGGATTGATTGAAAATTCTTGGTTGCGTATAAGGCGCCGAATTTAATCGGGAATATTTTCAGAAAATGTCTTAATTTTACTCATACGAGTGCAGTTTCGCTGAATTTCCCGCGTGATAGCCAACCTCCTAGGAGTGGGCACCAGTGGAATAAGAATTCGTTGCAATCAATAGATAACGTGGGAATTTCTCTTTTCTTCGTGTGCCACAAGCTTAATCCATGACCGACCTACTTCCCTATGAGAGACTACTAAAAGGGGTTACCTGGAAATTTAAAGTCTTCGCTGAAGGTCACCCGTCGCTCTACGTGAATCCCACACATGGCTATACTCTGTGCTCCTGGTAATGGAGTTGAAGGGAGCAGTGGGTGGTATTGTTTCACTAACCCCAAAGCGCCGCCAGTTCTCGGCCAGTGGGGCGAGTGAAGCCGTACAAATTCCAAGGTTTACCCCCGACCGGCGCGTGACCCCATCGATATTTCACCGAAGCTTTGGCCTGAATCATGTCTGCCGGAATAGTATCCATTTGTTGCTGCTGTGTACTAGTTTTAACACTGTTGAGGCTTCTTCACTCGGTGCGGGATGTTTCGAGATAGTTGATTACTTTACCGTCGAGATTTATCGTCTTTTCAGCCGAGGATAAGAGGAATCTCGTCCACAAAGATATTTTTCCCTTTCGATTTTCCGCCTTGCAGCTCTCTAATTTGTTTTTTTTTTCTGAAGGTCCTCTTAAGTATAATTACTTTTATCCGTAACACCTGGGAAATAAGAACAATCTTTTCAATGGAATACATTAACTGCTTATCAGCCCTTATTTATGGGGACACTTTGTAGGGTAGTTATCGTTATCATCAATAACAATTCTTGTAAAAATCTCCGGAAAACTTATTGAAGGCTTTCGAAATGAAAACACAATTAATTCTAATCTTTTAATGGGTATCTACAGGTTGGCTATAAATGCCCGCGTTAAGCAAATTGGATTCGATTCAGATTGGTTTGTATCAGAACTCTATCCGGAACTGCTAGCCCCACTTCCATTTACTGGACTTTATATTAGTGACTAACGTATTCGGATTTCCCGCTTCAATGTCTCAACAATTTTTTTTCGATAAAAGATGTTGTATTATAGGCACCTACTGTATATTTCCCTATTTGTTTTCTTGATGTCTCTGAAAATATTACCTCCATTGAAGTAATTTTAGCTATTTTCTAGCTCAGAACCTCGAGATATATATTTAAAAAAAATTGGGTTATTAAATTGAGCCGAGGAATATTATTATTATTATTACATACCTTGTTACATACTCAGCCTTAGTCTACGTTATTGAGTCATATTTCACCTACTTTAATTTCATAAGTATTCACACCTGTGATTATATAACGCTTAACGACTTGCGCGATTAAAGGAATTTCTTAGTAGGTATGTTTATGGAATATTTAGTCCTCGAGGCCTTCCTGTAATTTAGAAAGATAAGTCGAAACGTTGACACGCTTTTGTAACGTAAGATTTTTGATCTGAGCCTCTTAGAAGATTGTTTTAATTTCTAAATTTCCCTGGAGCCCCAGGTATTTGCGTTGGCGTGCCGGGACATTTTCAGTATTACGATAAACAAAAACAAGATAACAGTTTACTTTAACGTGTTTAAATTATTTTCTTTTACGTAAATTTATTAAAAAATATATGTAACGCGGCTTGTGCAAATCGAACCTGCGCCCAAATTAACTTTGTCAGCCACCTCTGGCCTGTAGCCCCATAATGGAGTTTATTTTCACCCATTTGGTCCCCTTTGTATAAAGTACATTCTAACAACATAGAACGGATTCAGCACAAATTTCTAAGGTACATTTTAAGTTTAAAAATTCAAATTCAAAATATTAATTATGTAAGTTTGATGAATCGATTGCACCTAATTACGCTGTCGGACAGGAGAATTATTTCAGACCCAGTTGTATTACATATAGTCATTAACCCCCTAATTGACAGCCCTGCTTTCGTCGCCACTATAAAATTCCATGTACCAACGAGGAACACAGGAAAAAATGTAACATTTTTTTCAAAGCACGTACACATGCAATTATCAGTCTCACCCACTAACCAATAGTAGTAGTAATTGTAGCGTGAGTAATGTAATGTTAGTGATTTGTTACATTACCTCCATTACCTTAGTGAGTGAACTTAAATATAAGATTACTATCAGCAAGTGCCGCTAGCACATAAAACATAGTTTACAATTATTTGAAATAAAAAATAAAAAAATCCCTTCAGTAGCAATAGGCAGCCCGCTCACTGAAAGAAGAATATCTCCACATTTATGCACCTCTAACCACAGTTGACACAGGAAGAGGGAGAAATGTTCCCTGGCACTGTACACAAAAAATTTACAATGTTAGTGATTTGTGTTATAATATTGTTTTAGTGTTCTATTTTACGTTGCTGCTAAACGTTCTTTAAATATTGTTTTATAGTTTAAAACTGTTTATTTTCGATAGCTCACTATGTACTATTCTAAAAATGTATATAAAAGCTCAAATGGGAGTGTAATCTAAATAAAACTGGCAATCCGTCAGATGGAAATATATCTTTTTTTCTGTTGGTTTTTCAATTAAAACTACTTTGAGAAAATAACGTAGGTGATCACTTCGGCAACGATGCACACACATGTGAAATGATGAAATTAAACACGTGACAGCTGGTTATTGTTACGTTAATGTGCGTAGCTCGGTTGTGGAATTATTAGCCGGATTTGTTGTTTTCACTCTCCTACAGCATTATTCTCTTAAGACAGGCTCACCCCTTAATGTCCAAATATCCTCCACATCCCCGAAGATAAAATCGGTCCTGAGGTACCCTCGGAGCTTCTGTGCGGAATTATTCTTTAAAAAATTTAAACATCTTTTGAGAATCCCTGGTTCTGATAATCTTTTTTTTAATCAACTGTTTTTTGGTAATATTCATTACTAATGGAAATAATAAAGTTGTACAAATTAAAACTTTGATGTGCGTTTAGAAAAGTCATCAATCTAGTATTTCACTACAGAAAAGTCCATTAATCATTATGGAGATCGTATCACGCCTAAACGCCATGAAAATATACACACCTGTACACGTGACATGACATGAAACCCGGCGGCGTATCCGATGGAAAACATTGATTTAATGGATTTTCTGTGCGTGCTATACAATATTTTACATTTGAGGCGTAAGTTGCAAAAAGTTGGCAAACTCATAATAATACACAAATTACACTTTATTCGTTTTTTAACGAAGGTTTTTTTTTCATAATCGCAACATTTTGTTATTTTCATTACGTGTAAGTATTTTTATGTTAACGGGGAGAGGGACGTCGCAGAGTTATTATTTATTAATTCAAAATAATGATAGTATTATTACGCAATACGATAAACATAATGTTTTTAAATAGAAAAATTAAATATTTTTTAAATTTACATAGGTTTAGCATTTTTAAAAATCTAACCAGAAATATTACTTTTTTCTGACTGTTCCATTGTATGTTTTACAAAATATTTAAAATACGAATATGATTTTTAAAGTGGAGAAAAGTATGTTTAATAATTTGTCGTTGCGTTTTTGTAAATAAACGTAACCAAAAATTTGTAATCCGCATTACAAAAAAAAAAAAACAATGCGAGCACGAAGGAAGAATGGAGGAGATTCATATCGCTTGATTCATCTCCTGATCCCTGTTCATCCTACATTCCCGTTGCTCGTCGTTGCTGTGTATACCGGCTAATTAAATTCCAACCTCCTTCACATTTTATGAGCACGTGTTCCAAGTCCCAAACATTCAGTGCCCCCTGACGTACCCAACGTTCACACCGGGACAAAAGCGCTCCTGGCTGATGTAGTAAATTTGTATCGTACCGTATTAAGTAAATAATGTTCTTTAATTGGTATTATATGGAATCTCTCCCTTTTTGAACCAACTTGTAACACCAAATCCCTGATTCAGTGGATGACTTTCCATTCCATATTTTACGTTTATTTCTACAGAGGGAAATCTCTTGTTATTATTTTTGAATCTTCTTTCTTTTACTCTCTGGAAAACGTTATTTGTCACGCTCCTTGTTATTCGCAATGACTCCATATTTCTCAAGTGTCCTGCGGACCGAACCACGCTTGCCTGCGTACAATTATTATCACAAAGGTTCAGCGCTTAACGCGATTCTTTTCTTTTCATTTCGAATCATTTTTCACTACTCCGCCGTCTGCCGTTAATGTTAATATCTCGCAGCACTCTGCGGATGAAAAGTGAACGAGGACATTCATTTATCAAACTTAATTAGTTTCGCGGTGGGACGGATACAGGTACAGATAACCTGTATTATTTTCCATGGCAGATTATTCTTGATCCTTTTAAATCCCGTAATCCGTTTCTGTCCGATTTAAATTCCGCTGAAAACGACTGCTCGCCTGTAATTTGTGAAAGTGTAAGTGTTTTCTATATTTGTTTGTAGGTTTAACGTTTGACGTACATCTTACGCCTTGTATTTATAACGTTATTTTTTTCTGTTTAGGCATTCTATTGTTTCATCTTTCGATCCTATTTTCAGTCTTGACAGATTATCTTACAAGTCTAATACTTTTCACGGCTTGACAGTTCGCGACACCTGTAAATATTTGGATGCCAGTTTTATTTATTTTCTCTTTTTACTCGACACGCTACGATACCAGATAAATCCCTAGAGCATTTCCGAGATAATTTGGGAGTTCTTTCCTAAAAATGTTTTTGAAACGTCAAACAAATGATGTTTTGAAAGTTAGTTTAAAGGTGAGTAGTGAATATCTTGTTTAAGTTTCCTTCATTGGCCAAATATAATATCGTGGAGCAATAATCTAAATGTGAAGCATTGTTTTGTAAATGAGTTCTGTAGTGTTTCTATTTAGTTTATTTCTTAGTCTTCTAATTTATTACTAATTTTTAAACTTACATACATACATACATACATCTTCTTCCCCTTATCCTACTCTGGTCGGGGACCCATCGCATAGACAAGGCGCCTCCAGGCGTCCCAGTCTTGTGCTACGTTAACGGCATCCGTTCATAGTAGGTCCAGCCTCTCCTCGCACAGCCTCTAAAGTTGCTTCTCCCACCTGTGTCTGGGGCGGCCCACTGGACGTCTTCTCTCTGGAATAGCCTTCTGGCATTCATAACACGTGCCCAAGCCACCTCAGTTGCGACTTTTCTATGAAGAGTAATAGTGGTTCGATGTTAAGCTCCTCCCGGATCATCGAGCTTCTTATTCGATCCCATATTGTGACTCCTGCAACTCCTCTCAAAAATCTCATTTCGGCAGCTTGGACCCTAGAACGTGTAGCTCGTTCACCATCCAGATCTGGTGACCATAAGTAAGCGTGGGGGGTACACTGATTTATACACTGCCAACTTTATCTCGATACTTAGCTCGGCCATCATTATCAATGAGCTGTGAAGAGGACGCAGCACACCGTTTGCCGCGCCTATCCTACGGTCAATTTCTCGGCCGTCGCTTGAGAATTCAACCCCAAGGTATTTAAATTGGTCAACCTGTTTCAACTGTGCCCCATTAGCGAACATGCTACACTGAGTTTGGCTCTTCCTATAACCATAACTTCTGTTTTACGGTGCTCATACTCATTCCTGTCGCCGTGCACTCTTCAATGAAGCGATTGATCAACTTTTGTAGCCCCTCCTGGAACGCGATTAACCTCCCGATGTCATCTTCAAATAATAACGAGCTGATTTCAGTGTTGACAGTTTATTTATTTTCTTCAATCAATTTAAATATTTTCTCATCATACTCTCGGCAACGCCGGTCACAGCCTACCACATCCGAAAGCACGCTTATGATAATTACACATACACAGCGGGGCCAACATCCACCAACCCCGTGAACTCTGCTCCTCGGTAATGCCTCCTCCGCCCGGCCGTGGTGTTGAGTATATTTATCGCATTTGTCGCGGGGCAAGACGAGGGGCGATAGTCATGTGCAGGCGCCCTGGACGGTCCCGCGGATTTAGCCGAATACGCTTTTCGCCGGGGATTGTTGCTGCGGCCGGGTGATTTGAACCCCCTCACTTCGAGATCAGTAAGAATTTTCCGTTAAATTACACCATTGTTTTGAACACTATGTTTATATATTCGATGAATAGTAAATCCATGTTCAAGTTAGTTTAACTTGTGCTGCATTTGCATCCATAAAGTTACTTTTAGAATATACGTTAATTTGAAATTTGGGATGCGGGGGTATCGCCGCCCCGGGAATCATTCATAGGATGAACAACACCTCCGCCATAGGTTATCCCAAGTGGTTCGCTACGTTTGGTAACTAACCAGAGGTGCCTGGGTTCATGGGGTTAGGTTTGTCCAGGTCTTGACAGCGGATGCGTTTGTTCACCAGCTGCGTGGCGGGTCAGACCGGGAGAGGCTGGTTGAGGAAGACCCCTTGACCTCTTCAGCCAAATTCTCTCGACTCATTGCCCTGCACCGCAGTGGAAAGGATGGATTAATACGTCCTTCACTCTTGGACACACTGACCCCCAGATTTCTACCCACCCATAACACCTTTTACTTTTCAGAACTACCTCTCCTTCCTTTCCTTAAAAAGACCCTCCACACAGCATCCCCGAAGATGACACACACAGGCCCTGTGGGAAATAATTTTTCTCAGGGCCTCCTGTGTGGAGTTAACATAAAATAATAATTTCTTTAATAAATGTACAATTACTTTGTGGTGTCCTTAATAATAAAGTTAATAAGAATTTTTTATGTAAACCACTCTTTAATATATAAATATCAACATGTTTCGGAAGCTATATATACTAAATATGAGGGAAGCTTTGCTTGCGAAACATGTTGATATTTATATATTTAAGAGCGGCGTACACATAATATTTCTTATTAATTTTATTAGTAAAAAATAAATACACAAAAATAAATTTTAAACGTTTATTTATCATTTACTGTGGGGGTGGAAATGGCATAAATATAATTAAATTGTAATATTTCACAAATATTTCAACTAGCTACAATACTTACTATAATACAACACCAAATTTATGAATATCGGAAATAAGAGAATAGCAGATACTCCTTTGAAAATTATGGATGGACAAATTTTGAAGGAAGTATCCGAAATGAAATATTTGGCTGTTATTTTAGATTCCAGACTGACTATCAATAAATACAATATATGTTATCAATAAAATCGCCAAAAAAGCCTAACTACTCGGAAAGATAAGAAAATATATCAGTTAAGTATCCTGTAAAACTATATACAATGTCATCATTGTTCCTGATATCAATTATTGTAGCAGTACTTTGTTCTTGTCAAAAGAAGAGGATTTTAGAAAACTAACACCTCTGCAAAACAAAGTCATGCGAATAATTTTCAGACGAAACAAATATTCCAAAGTTTAAAAAATGCTAAGGGATCTAAATATACTGTTTTAAGCAAATTACATATTTAAATGTAATAGTTTTTAGCTTTAAAACGTTTAACGGTCAGCAAAATTCTGAATTTTTCAGAAAAATTAATAAACATTAATACAGACATAAAAATAGAAGAATAAATGAAATAAGAAAACAAAATCGCAAAACTCTTTTTTTATTTTTTATTTAATGAAAATCAAATTTAATAATGTTATTATTAAGTTCTGCAAGTATTTTACATACTATACATATTACATATTATACATAAAGTACTTGCAGAACTTTATAATAACTTTATTAAATTTGATTTACATTAAATTTACAAAAAAATTAAATGGAGTTCTACGAATTAAACACAAAAACAATTAATAATTAGCAAAATTCATTACTATATAGAGACCCATGAAGATCTTCCAAGAAATACCGGCCAATATAAAAGAAGCGGAAAATGTTTTCAAATTTAAGAAGGAAGTGACGAAACACGTAAAGTGCAATTTTTAAAGTATGATTTGTAATTCTTAATTTTATGTAGATATTGTGTTCATATTAGAATAACGTAACCATTTTATGTAGATATTGTGTTCATATTAGAATAACGTAACCATGTACATGTGTTCTCTTTTAAGTTAAATAAATAAATACATATACTTAGCCTAGCTCCTTATCTGTGCGATGTCCTCCTGGGAATTCCCCGACTTCTTTTTCCATTTTATATTCGTATTACTCTGTCACATGTATTCTCGTGACGCTTCTTCTATCGTCCATCCCTATGTGTGTCCTTTTCTACGCGTACATCGGCCCTTCATTACTTCCGGGCTCCCTCGTTTGTAATTCGGCAATACTTGATTTAACCACGCCCACGCCGCAGGGATCACCTCCATTATTTTAATTGAATAATAATTAAATCGTGTATTTCCACAACCGTTTTACCTAGTTGCATCAGTCTCTATCAAATATGTGTACTTCGAGTCATCCAAAGGTTACCCTTGGCCAAAATACCGATTTATTAAATATCGCTGGTATTCTTCAGCATGTAAAGTGCTCCGTTGTCCCCATCATCCATAATAAACTGGGGCCGCCGCGAAGGGGTTCGTTTGGGAGGATGGAGGCTGCGCCGCTGGAAGGCAATATATTCACGCGAGACGTGATTGCGGAACTTAAATCATTCTCAAGTGTTATTTTAATAAGTCTTTCTTTGCTGCAATCTAACGAGGACCGCCTTGTCGCTGTTTCTGTTTATTCAAGCTCAGACGCGGGTCGGGCCGTATTTTTACATGTATACAACCTTTTCAGATTTATTCGATGATTTATGGAGACGCGAAGACCACTTGACCCCTGGATGATTATTTTTCAATTGTCAGAATATTCATCTTTAAGTTTGTTTTGACTTTTTATCAGATTTCGCACTTACTAAATTGAAAAGGGTTCTTGTCAATATATTTAAAGCAATTAATCTACCTTATTTGCCTCGTATTATATTATTATTCATAATATTAAATGGAGTTATTGTTGTATAGCTTAACTTTTGTATCAGAATTCGTACGGGTATTTTTTGTAAAGAATATATTTATACTCTATGCGTTGTCATCCAACCTACTACTCCTATTTTAAATATAGGATTATTGTACATTTATTAAGTATGTCTATGTTATATATTTGTATAAATGCGTTTTGGGATATTTTTGTCTAAGGCTACTTTAAGTATAATTATTCAGCTCTGGCAGTTTACTGAGTATTTATTTATAGTGAAGAATATTTTTTTATTATTTGTTTATAAGGTTTCAATGAAGAAGATAGCCAATACCCAATGCTGGTGGCGGCTCGTGACTTTCGAGTGAGCTAGAGTGCTAATATTGAAAAATTTGACGTTATTGATGTTGTTGAAGCTGAAAATGATTTTTATTTATTTTTAAAATTTTAATTTTTTGAATACCGTCGTATTTTTCAGTCTTAGCACTCTAGCTCACTCAAGAGTCACGAGCCGCCACTGCCCAATAATATAACTGTTAATTTAATATTAATTTGAATAAATGCATCTTGGATAAACTTAAACCACAACACGGTCACCTGTGTGCTCCTTTCTTTTGCTGTGTTTTATGGGACTGGTTTCACTTTCATTATTTGGTTTTGCTATTTTTTTCTATCTAGTTTGTATGCATGTTTATATTTTTACGAATTTATGAGATACGGGGTTGAATTAAACTGAATATAGGGTAGTTTTTTAATTGGAACATTATGGTATAATTCAACTTGACCCCCGAAGTCACTGTAGGCCGCAAAAGAAAAAAATATATTTTAAACATGCACTGGGAATAGATGGAGGTCTTCATTTTTTTTTTTTTTATATATTTATTTCTTGCTAAAGCAATCCCGATGAGTTTCAAAACTCATTTTAGGACGGGAGGAATTTACAATACATAAGTAGAAGATAGTACATACAATTTTACATTGACAGCAAAATATCAAAAATACAAGTTTCACATACAAACAGAAATAATTTTATAAGGCCAAGTTAAATAGAACAACACACAAGAGAAAATATATAAGGGAACAACAAAATATACAAATATGGATTTACTGATTTTCATTTTTAAATATCCTTAAAAAGTATTCCTTTATACCATCATTTTGAGATTTTTTATTTTTCTGGATGGTTTTGTACATATCTGGAAGCGAATTATAAAGTGTGTAGGCAATGTAGTTTAAAGATTTTATTCCATATTTTGTAGTGTGTGTTTGAGGAATGCGGATTTTATTGTTATTTCGAGTATTGTGGTTGTGGATGTCTTGATTGTAAAGTGGCTTGACGTTAGTGTGAGTTGATTGTTGAGTAATTTGTAGGATGGTGCTGGTGATTTCATACTTAGGAAGGATCGTGATTGAAAGGATACCGGAAACTGAGTAGATGTCCCTGACATGAGTGTCCCATGGAAGTCCAAAAACATTTCTGAGGGCTCGGTTTTGAACCACTTGCAGATCAGCAATCAATTTCTTCGAGGCAAAGCCCCAGATACAGCAGAGATAGGAAATGTGTGAATGTACCATGGCGTAATATACTGCAGTTAGTAACGGAATGGGTAGTAATCCTTGAAGTCTATATAGCACACCAGTTATGGGGGTAATTTTCTCCTTTACATGATTTATGTGGAGATCCCACGAGAGTTGAGAATCTACTATAAGGCCCAAATATTTTGTTGTCGTTTTCTTTTCGAGGCAGTTGTCACCAATTTTGATATCGAGGCTGGAATTTTTCTTGTTGCCGAATAGTAAATAATGCGTTTTTTTTACGTTAAGGGTCAGTTTATTTATTCTCAACCAGGTTGTGAGATGGGAAACATCGGCATTCATTTCCATTTCAAGTAATATTACATATTCATTTTCATTAAGAGCAACTACTTTCCGAGCAACGCCGGTTACGCAACAGCTTGTTTTATATAACTGGTATTTATATGATGTATATACCCATTTTGTGCTTTATGCTATTTCGTTTCACTATCTTCTCCTTTTAACCATTTTTCCTTGCCAGAATATTTATGTCATTTTATTAATTACTTTATAAAGTTGATATTTAAATAAGATATGTAGGATATAATTTTTAAAACAAATATTTATTGTAGAATATTTTCTTATTAGAAGATCCTGCGCCGATACGAATTAGATTTTGGATAGTTTTTTAGTGAAGATTTTGAGTGTTTTCAGCGACTTCTATATTACAACTTTAAGGTTTGGATAGGGTATTTTCAGTAATTAGTTAACAACTTCACTGGTTAATGCAACCGTTAATACTTATGTGCTAATGTAACATATATGTATGTATATATTTTTAATCCTTTCAAACCATTTAGTTAATACTACTTTCATTTGAAAGAACATTAATCAAAACCTTACAAAAAAAATAATCGATTTGAAGGGTGCGAAACCGAAATTAAATACAAAATCAATCACCTTTCAAAATATAAACACCCTCTGAATGAGTAGCTAAAATCCAATGCATAAAATAGCGCTCAAAGCCAGTAATGTCAGCAATTGGAAAAAGAAAACCTCCAATTTTTATTCGCTCTAGATAGGGAGGAAAATCCCGTTTTTTTTAAATACGTTCGGTACGAAATGGTTCATAATGATGGTTTCCCTAAAAAATTTCGTTGCAATTAGTATGTTATAAGTACGTATAAGTAACTAGTCGTTGCTTTTGAGTTGTTAAATTCGTTAAATAATTACTTTGTTTACAGAACTTTTATAAAAATAAATAAATATCTCTAAATGTTTCGATAGCAATGCTATCATCCTCAGGAATATATGAATACTTAATATTATTATTATTCATATATTCCTGAGGATGTAGCGTTGCTATCGAAACATGTAGATATTTATTTATTTTTATAAAAGTGCTGTAAACAAAGTACATTTTTAATTATTTAATTAATAATGACGCTACAAAGTTACCAATCGTTTGAAGAAATTGTTAAATGGCTTTTTTTTTAAATGAATACCGCACAAGAGTCTCAACTGCTCCCAACCGTATGGAGCCAGTGAGACTATGGCATCCCCAATTGGGGAATGTTGTGAGGCTGAAGGTATTGGGGAGAGGAAGGAGAATGGGAAGAGGAAGGTGAGGAAATACCTGGCGATTCAGATCAGGTCACCTTAAAGCCATTTCAAGCAACGTTTCAATTCTGAATGGTGGTCTTTCACCAGGGCGATACTGAGAGTATCTTCCACTCAAAGGTTATTCATTTTAAATAGTAATAGAAAAGTGGTCATTACATATATGCATTGTTTCAGCTTTTTTATGTTGGTTTGAGATATTCATTTATTTTTCAAAGGTAGGTTAATACACAATGATATTTTACAAAATTATTCCTTTGAAGTGCTTGCTGCTGGAGATCTCCTTCTCTTTACAGAAATTCAATTTTCAGAAGTGTTCTCTGCACCGCGGGCTGTGTTCCGAGTACTGGTACAGTCGTACCGCCGATAACTCCGTCGAAACGTCTCTCTCTTTCACATAAACAAGAAATGTTTTAAAGAGAGAGAGTTACACCGGATATATCGGCGGCAGAATCATACTGTGTGTTCCTCCTTTATGAAATAAGAACCCTCCCTTTGAAAGATCCTACATTTTTATCATTATTTTACATTTCCTCTCTTGCGGCTATGTTCTTTGATGCACCGTGAAATACTGCCTCGGGAGTATGTAGAATTTGCGGAAGGATTTTCCCCTTTGCCATTCAGAAGTCGGCTTTTCGGCTAATGTATTTCACGAATGACGTGTCGGTATTTTATGCAAAGAAGCGCTACGCGTAATATTTGCAATTTTTCAGGCAGCATCATATTTCAACCCTTAAATATGAAAAAGAAAAGCTCTACCCACTATTTGAAATCTAATTGCAGTTTGATTTAGATAATATAAGCAAAACTGAAACATAATAATAAACAAATTTAATATTTTTTTCTTCTTCCAATATTAATTACTTTGCCGCTATGTGAATTATGAGGCATTTCATCATCGGCTACCTTTGTGTAGAGGCGTAATAGTTATTTGGTTTCTTAAGTTTTTTTCTTTTCTTAAAAGTGTTTGTTATATTTCGCACCAACCATTGGAATCTGCGTATTATTATGAATTCCCCGATTGAATGAAGTGGAGGGAAATAGGGGAAGAATAAGCTGATTATACTTATTTATTTAGATTTTGTTAACGAATTTATGTTTGTAATAATCGAATGATAGTCTCTAATGGGTTATGTTCCGAGGGTAACTTTCCCTTAATGTAGTACAAATAAATATTCATAAATGAATTAAAAATTACTTTGTATTCACCAATTTATTAATATATACAGATATCAACAAGTTTCGAAAGCGATGCTTTCTTCATCAAGAATATATACAATACTAAAAAATAATAATGTCAAGTATAGACGAATGATACACGTAGAGAGCAATAATGTAAGAATAGAAAAATTATAAACATAAACAAAAATGATGTACTTTAATCAATTTTTGTTTGTTTGTTTATAATTTGTTTAATCTTACATTATCGTGTTCAATGTTTATCATTTGTCTTTACTTAACATTATTATTTTTTAGTATTCTATATATTCCCGATGCAGAAAGCATCCTTTTCGAAACATGTTAATATGCGTATATTAATAAAGTGGTGAATATAAAGTAATTTTTAATTAATCTATTAATAAAGTGAATCCCAATATTGTGAAGAAATTATAAATAAATATTTAGTAGGTCTATTATAATAAAGTGAAAAACACATTAAAAATAGGTTTTTAAATCTACAGTTTCTGACCTCTCGGCTCAAAGCCACAGAACATACGGTCTTGCCGCAAAACTTGACATAATTAAATTGACGACTTTGATTCCCCCTTTTATCACACGAAAAGTGAAAACGTAGATACTTAATATTATTTATATGAACGTCATATTAAGTTGACACGCATAAATAACGACGTCTGTTTTACGCCTCTCTCGCAGCGGGAGAATGGTGTGTGTGGTACCAGGTATAATATAATGGAATTGCGTCTTGTCTACTTTACGTGATTTTTTTATCTTCCTCTCCATCCCGTACAAACCAGCCGCACGCTCTATTATAACTGCCAGGTGATGAAAACGCGCCATTTTGTTTTCACGGTACAATTTTTCATCGTAGATTACTCCGCCTTCCCAAGTTTTTTTTTCTCGTGGAAAAGTTAAGCCTTATTGTTCGTGCCGAGCTTACTTTGGGAATAGTTATACGGCAGATACTACTGATTCTGATTTTAGGCTCTTGTTTCTGAACGGATATACTCTCTAGCAACATTTTACGGAATAATGTATTATTTAGAAAATCAGTATGTTTTGTTTTAAAATAAACGCTTATTTTATGCACCACTTCTTATTAATCCAACTATGTAGTTCGGATTTAGGTATACCACGCAGTTTTCGGGGCAGGTTATGTTTTTAATAAAAAAAAATTTAAAAAATGTTAAGTAACAAATTTACAGTGGGAATTACAAATATCTAGAAATTGTTACATAGTTAATACCCAAGAAATAGATTTATTTTTTACTCTTTGTTTGTTTGTTTGTTTTTGTAGCTTTATTTAGATGTAAGCAAATTTTCATACATCTAGTAATAAAAAACATATAAGATACATAATAAAATAAATAGAGTCATAAAATTATAACGGAAAGAATACAGTTAATAAAAAAAAGAAATACAGTTACCCCAGTTCAAAAAAAAAAAATAGGGTTTAAGAAATACAGTTAATACAAATAGAAATAGAAGTCATAAATTTTTCTTTATGTATATAGCACATGTTTTACTAGGTTTATTACTAGGTGATGTGCACCCGGCCTTTTTTTTGGAATAAACTTATGAAGTTGTGAATTCTTGCTTGCCGTTTTGGTACGATAATTGATTTGACAGCGAAAGTAAGTAACTATCTCTAAACAAAGAAACATTAATTAGAACATTTTGTTTCATTCCAAACATTCATTTGAAAATTTTCTCAAAATCAAACAAACCTTCTTCTTTTGAACATGTAATCTGTGGCTAACCAGAGTGGTATATCTATGGGCCCCAATACAACATGGTGGGTTCAATGTATTTCATAATAATTTCAAAACGTTATAGCAATAGTTTACGTATTGGATTTCATTCAAACTACTCTCTAAACCTTCCCGGCACTAATAAGAACAAACTCTGCTATTTTTAGCGAAACCGGTGGAGTAATTTTCGAGAAAATCAAGGACACACAGACACACATTAATTTTTATATATATAGAGATTTATCAATACCCAATTGGGCTTTTACTTGGGAATAGTAACAGTATGTAAGCAAAAAAATAATCAACTGGTCAAGTATAGTATTAATATCATAAGTACATGTAGCATTACTGTTTCTGGCTTATTAGCTCTTGAATAGTGTATTATTAATGCCTGACATCCCGGCGGAAATATGATTCTATGTCCCTGATAATTTCACGCGAGGCCGCCGACACAGACTTCTGTTTCTTCCCAGGCGCAGGTCTAACTTACCAATGGTGATGCCCCTAGGAAGACTTACTAGGTTGTGGATATTTTCCACTTGACTTGCTATAAGTTTAAGAACGAACTAGCTACAAAGTTTTAACTATATTATGTACTTACTTGTAACCTAATTTTTTAAACTATTTTATCGTTGTTTTTCCTTATATCTTATATAATTATGTTAACTGTTGTTTTTGTGATTATTTATTGCTTTTGCAATGTATTATAATAATAATGACATTTAATTTCTATAGTGCAGTTCTGTGAAGGTTCACCTCAAGTGGGCTTTACACTAGCTAACCTAACCTCATATAATTGCAAAATAACGGATATGCTATATATATGTAAATTAAAACTATGACTTAAAACATTCACGAGCAGCAGACTCACTTACATGCACAATTTAGAATACTATATTACAATTTGGAATATAGTAGGGGTATCAATAATTAAATGTACGGTACAAATATCAAAATAACAAGAAAATATACACTAAATAACCTCACCTAATAATTAGAAAATAACATATATATTACATCCATGGAAATTATAACCACAATTTAAAATATTCACGAGTAGCAGACTCACTCATATGAACATTTTAGATATAATAATATAGCAATTTAGTTTAAGCTAAGGGTGTAAATAATCAATTATAAAGTAGGTACAAATAGCAAAAGAGCAAAAGGATATTTTATGACATTATGTACATGGTTTTTTCATGGGATACTAGTAGTATTGAATAACAAGGATTCACGCGGGGAGAAAACCGCAACTAAATAAGTTATGGAGGTTCAAAAGAAAAACGGAAAAAATGGCTTGAATTTTATTTCTACGTACGTGAAGTTATATTTCATATTTGATAGAATTTTTTTGAACAATTTGGTTTTTAAGACCCGCTTGAACTCTGCTATATATTTCGGAGAAGCTTATTATAGAAGGTATATCTACATAGTATATCTGGTTACAATTATATTAGGTTAGGTTAGTTAGTGTAAAGCGCACTTGAGGTGAACCTTCACAAAACTGCGCTATAGAAATTAACTCTTATTATTATTATTATTATATATATATATAATAATAATAAGTTATATATATATATATATATAACTGTTTTTGCAAAATAAATTAATAATATTACATCATTGTCGAAAATAATATTAACATAACCTAAATGACATATGAAAACTGAAAAAATGACAGAAAATAAAAAGATTTCAGTCGCATCTGGGACTCGAACCCAGGTCCTCTGCCTATCCGGGGCAACCGCTTAACCAACTTAGCTAATGAGACCAGTTCAATTTATGCCATCTTCATCGATACCATATCTCAAATTCAAGATTTGTTAATATTATTTATTAATATTACTGTTGTACATTTATATGCAAAGCATGGAACGGTAAATAAAATATAATATAATCTAGTTATAACACATTTTAAAGAAGCTTTAAATTTCAACACGAGACCACGGCGAAGGTTAGTAAAAGTAAGAATAAAAAGGCTTGCTAAAGTTAAATTTCCATAAAAAAGGTTTTTCAATCAATTTAACTGCCTGTTTTACGTCACTTCTAACTTACTTTCCGAAAACCGATAGCTACTCGGCTATTTTGACATATTTGATAGTTCTATTGACGGAATTACTCGCTTCAATGTTTCTTACGATTTATTTCATGAATAATATTATAGAAGATGATGATAGTGACGACGAATTCCTCATCCAAATATTATGTATTCAGAGAAAAGCCAATACATTTCGACCGAGCGTAAATAATAATATATTAGATATGTAGTAAATGAATTAAAAAATATACTTTGTATAATTTCTTCAAACGATTGGTATTCACTTTGTGGCATCATTATTAATAAATATATTTAAAAATATGCTTATTATTCACCACTTTATAAATATACATTGATATCTATTATATAGTATTCATATATTCCTGACGATGAAAGCGTCGCTTTCGAAACATATAGATATCAATAAATTGGTGAATAATAGGTATATTTTTAAATTCATTTAATATGCTTTATATTCACCGCTTCATTAATATACACAGTATTCTATATATTCCTGATGAAGAAATCATCGTTTTCGAAGCATGTAGATACATGTGTATATATATTAAAGTGGTGAATACAAAGTATATATTTTTAATTTAATTATTAATAATGACGCCACAAAGTGCCAATCGTTTGAAACAATTATATTAGGTATGTTTTCACGACCAAAAGCATTTTTTGGCTACAGGAGGAGGAAGCGCCGCAACACGGCATAATATCCCAAAAAATCTTTATGAATTACGAGTATATGCTTATTTGTATATTTTATGCTTATTTGGGACGATTCTGAATTTTTGGCGCGATATTATATGCCGAAAGATCTCGAAATTTGCAATACCGAAAATTCAATATAATATTACAGTTACTGAAAGGCAAATTATAGTTTTCCCTGTAATATAATAGGTAGTCATTTATTTTTAAATGCTCACACGAATATATTTGTAGGAACAAAGCTGTCATCGCCAATGATATATTCAGTCATATAAGAATATTTTCTAGATACGAGTACGACCCAGACTAAAACCAGGGGCATATTTTGACAGTTGTTGTTTGTATTTTACCAGAGATCAAATTTCACCGTCGGTGTTGCCGCACCAAAAAATGATGTGGCGTGTTTTTTTTACACAATTTGAAGGAATATTCTGCTTTCTCGACTGGTCACACTAATAACAATTACTTTAGCAAAAGTATACTTGAAACAGCGCGTGGTCCTATTTAACTCGCGAGTTACTCTAACTGTATGTTAAAATTTAGCTCACGCTTTAGCTATGTGTTGAAACAGACGGCCCTTAATGTTTGTGGTGTGACAATGTAAGTATAGGTTATCTAATTTGCTTATAATTCGATAGGTATCTAATTACTATCGTATTTACTTGTAATTAGTTAGTTTTAAGTAACTTATAATGGTAACATTACGCGAATTTTTCGCAGGGGTGGGCATAGGGGTTGGATCGCCACACAACTATATTGTACTAGCGCTCATTCCATGACTTGATATGTCTGACATCCTCGACTTCTCTGTTCACGTTCAAACCATATACGCGTTCCTTTCTCTATCTTGCATATTACGTTTAAATCGGCCTTACATTATTTTCTAGTATCGTACACAACTAATTGGCATGTAGAGCGAATGAACGAAGAGAGGACTGTAAGGAGAATATATGACGCGAATGTGAATGGAAGAAGAAGCCGGGGACGCCCGAGGAAGACATGGCACGATCAAGTGAATCAAATACTCGAGTCGGGCCATGTCAGAAGTCGGAATAACAGAATAAGAGAATGTATGAAGCTTTGTATGAATGTGAATGAAGCAAGAAGTGTATGCCAAGATCGAGTTGTTTGGCGGTCCGTCCTCTTTGCCTACCCCTGGGGAGAAACGGCGTGATGGTTAGTTAGTTAGATAGTACACACGTAAATGGATATCTTTCTTCTTCATTCAACCTGCTTTCGTTCTTTCTCTCCAGTTAATATCAGAATTCCATTATGGACTGCCAGCCTCGCTTCTCTTTTTCAATGTATTACTATTGCATTCTATCCTTCAGTAATTGAATTTTCGTAGATTTTTGGATCGTTACTAAAAAGCTTAATAATAATAAAGTTTCTCTGTAATTCATTGATTATAAATTATCTTCTTCACAGATCATCCGTAAGCGAAATCCTATTTCACTCCTACTATTTATAGTTAGATGAAAGTGAGACGGATTCCATTTAGATTCGTCGGGTCCACGTCACACGTCACATACTCGTACGCCTTTCAATACAGGCACGCCTATTGACCCCGTCAGAACGGCCATTCCGGGTCCTTCATTTCAATAGGGGTCGCTCTATGACTGAGTTATTGGTTCTTTGGCGCCCCTCAAGGTGATCCTTTTGGGACGTGCTCCGCCCTTCTACGGTCGTTTTCAGGTCATCTGCATTTGCGATCTCGATATCGTCAGATTGAGAAATGTAAGGATTTTTTTTATTTTCAGCGTTTAGCTATTTTTTGCATTATTTTGTTATTGAAATCAGTGCTTTTGTGATGTAAGCAATTTTCATAGCTACTTTTAAATGTACCTATTAATATACTGTTTATAGATTTCGGTTCCTCTGAATTTGTTGACAAATAAAAAATATTTTTATTTATGAGGCATTCGGTTGGTTATACATTTTATGTTTTTTTTTGTAAGAAATTGAACTGTGTTTTTAAGTCTTTGGGTCGGAAACCCACAAGAATAAATAAAAATGTTTGAGGGATGAAACTTAAAGGTTCATTGAATTTTCATAAAAAAACAATTCAAGATTTTTTCACTTCTTCAATAAATGTAAAATTACTTTATGGTGTCTTAAAGTCTTTATTAATAAAGTTAATGAGAAATGTTTTGTATAAACCACTATTTAATACATAAATATCAAAATTGTAATATAAATTAAAGATGAATCAAAATGAAGTGTCAGTGTCGTAATGTTCCCTAAGCCTTACATCAAGCACAAGCATGTCAAACTCGAGGCACTGAAAACAGCCACCCGTAGAAACCTCTCCTCTTTCTCATAAACGACGCATGTAAGAGAAAGGGAAGCCACAGCGGAGCTCTCGGCAGCAGAACCACACCGGGAATTGGTGGGTTTGGTTGGTTGTGGGATTCCCGTCACGCCCGACGACACTGAATATTCCGGCTCATATCAAATCACGCCGCGCACACGCTTCGTGTGACCCGTATCACGCCTTATCACGGACTCGTTGACACTTGACGCACGGCGTTCTACTCCAGCCGTTCTGTCGGCTGTCTTTCTACCCTCTTCTATCTAATATCTCTCTACTCTCCCCGCTTCTCAGGGGTGCTTGGACTACGGCAGCGTTCCCCAACCACCGGGCCGTGAAATTTTCTACCGGTCCACGAAAGGTTGTCGCCGTTTTAAAATGTCCCTTCCAAAAATTAAAAGAAAAGCGTCATTAACTCCTCGAATCCGGTGATGGGGGTCTAGCCTGACTCATCGCTTCCAAAATAATTAATTACGACATAGATATTTCGTTAAAGCTACTCTTTTATTAAATATTTACCCGCAATTTGAGATAAAAAAATAATGTAATCGCACAATTTTTAAATGAGGTATTAGCATTATTGTGTAAAAAATTCTATGAAGTACGCACGATCGTCCTTTGAATTTGGACATCGGTCTATACAGAATCTCGCTCTCTCTAATTTTTCAAACTAAATATTGCTAACTTAAAATGCGAGAAGTTCTTTTTATGATTATTTCAATAAAAAAATTAATTTCCTGTTATATTTTTGTTTCTATTTGCAATAATACCCTTATTTATTAGTTGTGTCTACCTGTTCTGCTGTAATATAAGATTAAAAACTAATAAACAGAATACTGCATAATTATTGGTTTTTATACCCGCGTTACCGGGCCGCAAAATATTTATCTTACTTTCACCGATCGCAGGCATAAAAAGGTTAGGAAACGCTGGACTAACGCGGTACCTGTATTGTTACTCATTCGCAGAATGCGAGCGACCGCCGAATGATTCACGTCCCATGAGCTTGCATGACAATTTCTAGCCTTGCGGGTTCAAATCAAAAGCTTACCTTACCCAGAAAATGTTTACGTCTCTTAATGAGTAATATGAGCGTGTACTATTCATTACATTGTTCATTATTTACGAATATCTTGTCGATAATAGACGTGGACAGATTTACTCGCAGCAGTGAATCTATTCAGTGTGATTCACCTGGTCTTGAAAATTTCTTCATTTAATTAATTCCTATAATTCATAATAAAAATCTAATAATACAGAATAAAAATTAAATAAATGAAAACGGGGAATTTTTTTGCATAGCAAATGGGGCTTGTGTTGGAAATAACATATTTAAAAATACAATATACGCGAAAATAATCCTACTCAAGTAGATAATAAATAATACGAAAAATGCTTATATAACTTCGGTGTTTTCTCCCAGATTTTGGAATTTTTATTAAATTATTGCATTATAATGTTCCTGTAGTAATATTTTAACATAATTACGAAAACTTAGTTAATTTTTTTTTTATCAAACTTACAATATACTTGACCTAATTCATAATTCTTATATTAAACCATGTTCAATGTGACCTTAGAACGGGGTACCCCAGTAAGGTCACATTTTTTCCAACTTTTTTTGTTAAACATTGTGAAATAAATAAATAAATGTAGTCCGGTCAGTGGCTGAGTTGGCATAGTGTTTGGGTCTCACCCAGGCGTCGTGAGTTCAATTCCTCGGCTGGCTAAGTTCTCTATTTACGACACGAGCAACATCTTCCCGCTTACTGTGATGGTAGTAGGAGATTTTCAAATATTGTCAGGTTATTCGTAACCAAGGAATATTTGTATTTCTTTAAAAAAAAAAAAGATTTTATTTTTAAATACAATATTACGAGCCAAACAAAAATGCACCCTACCGAGTATGGATTCCATCGGAAATTCCCACCCCACTAGTGAAAGTGACGGCTTGGCTGCGCTGGCTTGGACTTGGACTTTCATTCATTCGATTTCGCCCATGTCTCGTCAATAATAGTGGCTAGTGTCGATTATTTAGCTCAATGTTATTGCGTTGAATTGCAATGTCTATTACTTGGTGATTGTGTACTAGCATGAAATAGGAATACCTAATATCTGATGATTAGCCCGTGAAATGAAATACAATTTTTTTTTCTGTTCGTTAGTTTATACGATTCTTTATCCGTATAAATACTGCACGAAATACGTACCTACTGGAATTGTAGATCAAAATTACCATCACTGGTTTTAAAACTGCACCTGTTTTCAGACATTTTGTTATGTATTTCGTAGAATTTAAAAGATTACATTTTGAGGATTTTTGTCTTTTGAAACCTTATGCATTTTCCTAAATATCCGTATGGAATTTACAGATAAATCATTAGTAGTATTGCTTGAGTTGGCAAACTACGAAGTGATGTTTAGATCCATTTTTGATATCAGCAATCAGCACTGCCATCGTCATCGTCAAAAAGATAGCGCATAATATATTTCTCCCATTTATAATGTCAAATCATAAAACAGGCGATCGTGTGTAACTTTATTTTCCAAAAAGTTTATGTACCCCTGCCCGTATCTGCCCACTCTAATTTCCCTATCTTCCTTTCTACGTCTGCCTACTAGCTAATGCCTACCCCGCGAGAGATATCGGGATAGGAGTAGAGCTCGCTAGGATCGGCGATACGCGCGGATAATAAGATTCGGATGAGGTTTCGTGCGGTTCTCCACGTTTGTAATTGGCTTTTTGACGAGGAGGGCAGGAGACCAGAAAGGACTGGTGGTCTCGCGGCTCGAGCGATCACGTCCTCCCGCGAATGTAACACGAATCGTGGTGTTATTTGATACTACATTTTGTATTATGCGTATACATATAATAATAATTGGATGATTTGTATAGTGCCGTTTTTTTGTGAAAAATCACCTCAAGGGCACTGTACAAATATTATTATTGTGTACAAACAGATACAGAAACATTCTTACCTTATGGGTCACTCCAGATTAACACATTAAATTATGAAGTTTTATCTTGACAAGATATGATTTTGCACGCACTGGACACAATATTAGAAAACATTGCATCATATTGCAGTTACTGTTTAAATCATATTTGTCATAAATTTTATATTTATTAGAAGGTTTTTATATTTATGGCTAAAGAAGAGTTTTTATTTATTTGAAATATTAATTTTTTTTTTGTTAGAATTTAGGTCTGGAGAGTAGATTTTTAAAAAATGACCGTAAAAAGTTTTAAAAAAAATTCCACACCGCTTAAACTGAAATTTTCGTTAATAGTAATATACATTTACAATTTTTTTATAGTTATTTACAAGATCGCGGACTATGAAACGTTTCTATGCTAAGAAAATATGCCATGAAGTAAGTAAAGGTGCTTTCTGATAACAATTTAAACGTACATTATCGTAGGAAATCTTCTTAAATTGAAGAGGACTTTTATCCTACATTGTCACATTGATCATCCTAACATGCTTGATTTTCAAGCGTTTTGAACCCAAACAGCGCATTAATCTTTTAGAATAAGTAATGCTATTATTAGTAAACTTCAAGAAAGCTTGCTTTTTAGTTTTTTTTTTTAGTATAGAATATTCGTTTTAATTTGATACCTAAATATTTATAGGTCCTGGGAATTGATAGCGACAATAACAGTCAATATTATTTGTCTATTTTAAGTTTGTTTGCTTTTTCCAAAAAGCTATATATGTATAAAGTAATATAGATTACGAAACATCGATTGTTTTTGGCACAATTCATAAGTAAACAAATAAATGTTTTTTTTAGCAAAAAACAACTTTGTACGATAAAACTACTAGGCTGGACTAGGCGATACAACTGGCTTAACGCAGCTAGATTGTGATCAAACATTTTAATAGATTATTATTTTTATTTATTATTTTATAATTACTACTTCAATAAACGCAAATTCACTTTATGGTGTCATTAAATAAGATAATTTTTTAAAAGGTCTGGAATAATCCACTTTGTTAATGATTAAATATCTACACGTTTCAAAACCAATGGTTCCTTCGTCAGGATACAATACATTCTGGAAAGTCATGACATAAGTTTTGTTTATTTTATATAATTATTTTTTACATTAATACCAATTATTTACCTTCTCTCACCCTTTATTGTTATTTTTTCTATGTTTATAATTTATCTATACTTACGTATTATTATTTTTCCGTATTCATTGTATCCTGACGAAGGTCATTCGATTGTTTTCGAAATGTGTATACTTGTTTATTAAAATAGTGGTTTAATCAAAATATTTTTTTTTGTTTAATTTTATAATTAATCATTTTTATGCTTTGGTCAATAAGGTTCTGTTACGTTATTATTTTTACGCGTGACAGCTGTTTTAGTAGCGCAATAATAATTTAAATAAAGGATAAAAAAATATATATATATATATATATATATGCATTTTGAAAAACAACAAAAAAGGATTTATGTTCTCTAATATTTTCCATGATTAGAATATATTTTAAAACCATGTTTTTTTTTACAGGTAAGTCTGCTTTGATGAACACCACTTTATATCAGTTCCATGTAAGTAGGTATTTATTTACCCAACCTTGTTCAATATTAATTATCAAACATATTATCCTAATATCCCCCTTTATTCAATCCTTCCAAAGCGTTTATTTAACAAATCCTGAAATTGTGACTAGGTACTAATATGCATGTCAGGGTGATAATGGCTCCCTTTAAATTGCTTCAAATGGCCCTGCCGCTTAGAGCTCCGTTATAACTTCTCTTTCGAATACGTCAGGGGTATGCCTTTTATGTAGGTTGCACCGCTAAATTTAGCGGAAACCACCGACCGAAATCACTCTTCAAAAGCATTTTTTGTCCCTTAGGTATACGCCATGTTACTATTCAAACAACCGGAGAATGCTCTTAAAAGCGTTGCAAAACATGAATCCTTAACATATTTTCCTGCAAAAAAATACATTTAGGTTTTTATTAATTAGAAGTCTTGTTTTATACATTGAATCGTTTTCGTGTAAGTACTTAATTCTTTTATTTTACGAGTATATTGTATTTCTTTATTTCAATTTGTGACGCTCATGTTGAACTAAGTCGTTATAAGATTTATTTCTTCATTAGATCTAAAGTCTCTTTGTGGTGTCATTTTGAATAAAATGAATAATAAATGTTTTGTATAAACCACTATTTTATATATAAATATCAACATGTTTCGGAAGCGAAGCTTCCCTTATCAGGATACACACTCTACTGAGAAATGATGACAAGAAAAGACAAATAATATACATAGATAAACAATAACATAAGAATAGACAAATTACAGAATTAACAATAAGTGATAAAAGTAGGTAAGTAATTAATAAAAAATAAATTAATAAGAATTACTTTGTTTAAACCACTGTTTTTAATATATAAATATATACATGTTTCAGAAGCAAAGGCTCCCTCATCGGTATGAACAATATACTAAATCCTGATGAGGGGAGCTTTGCTTCTGAAACATGTAGGTATTTATATATTAAAAACAGTGGTGTAAACTAAGTAATTATAATTATTTTATTAATTATGACGCCACAAAGTTATTACGCATCTTTTGAAGAAATTAATACAAATTTTAATAATTTAAAAAAAAAAACTAACTTTATAATTGAAAAAAAAAAACAAACAAAAAAACAGTAATTTGGATTTTTTTTTTTAATTTATAGAATTAAAAAAAAGAATTGTTAATGACATTATAAATTATTTTGTTTATTTTTACTTTTAAAAAAATCAAGAAATAATCGGGCAAAATAATTTTAAGTTATTATTATAATTTGTATTATTAATATTTTAAATATAGGTATTACATTTAAGAGGTAGCTATTTAAAAAAATATATGTTTGGTTATAATTAATATTAATTTTTTGTTAACATTTTATTATTTTGCATTCATTATATTGTCTGTTACTCTTTGCAAATCTTTTTATGACCTCTCTGAACGCCAATATTAAAATGTCTATCACTTCAGAGAATCTCTACAATTTCAAAACAATGATCCTGCCACTGCTAAGAGCTCTGTAGTGATATTTCGTTATGTGCGTCGTTTGTGAGAAAGAGGGAAATTACCTACAATGGATCTATCAGCGGCGCCTTTGCATTTAGTGTCAATTTTTGTATTTATTTTAATACGTTGAAGCCTGTGACTCGGGATAATCCCTTGGCCACCCTTGAAGTGATTTTCCCGCGAAAACGGCTCTATAGAAGTAATCCAATTATTACTATTATTATTATTATTAATCCAAGAACAAGAGTTAATTAATTAAACCAAAAACGTTTTTCATTAAAGTCTTGTTTAACTTCAAAATCGTTTACGGTTTACTTAGTTCATTTCTTAAATAATGTAGTAAGTCTCGGAGCATTAATCAGAGGATAATGGCAATAAACGCCGTCCCAGATAAACGGACTCGACACATTTTTTTACGGCTAGGAGATTTGTGGGAATGTCCGGTGAATAAAAGAGAAAATCCCGGCGATTCTTTGTTGAAGACTCTTGTCGGTGACAATTTGGGATAAGATCGGGGACAAGTGAATGGCGCGAATGGCCGAGGGCACTAAAAGGTTAAGATTTTATGCGAGTTCGATTTGACTCCTCTGATAAAGTTAATATTTTTCCTTTGTAATCAGATTTTCTTGAGTCTGTGAATAAAGGGAATATAGTTACCACTTTACAGTCGAACAATTATTTAATATGGTGTAAATTTTGATGTTTCGCTTTTAACAATCATTTTAATTTTACATTTTATTTCTTCAGTAGACCAACAGTTTACATTAAAAAGAAAGTATAATTTTTGAGTAACATAAGTTTGACCGTTTACGAGATTCCACTTTTGTGTGAATGTTGTGATTTAAAAAGATGAAAAGAAAACTTACATCACAAGTTGTTAAAATGGGGTGGGGATTGGGAGTGCGATGATTGGATCGATCTA
The DNA here is from genome assembly GCA_022606495.2 of Halesus radiatus. Lineage (NCBI taxonomy): Eukaryota > Metazoa > Arthropoda > Insecta > Trichoptera > Limnephilidae > Halesus > Halesus radiatus. Next base: position 115,731 of record JAHDVE020004605.1, on the reverse strand, counting down.
TCTGAATAATAATAATAATTGGATGATTTTTATAGCGCCTTTTTTGTGAAAAATCACCTCAAGGGCGCTGTACAAATATTTCTAAACTAATTATGTAGAAACAGATACAGAAAAACATACTTACCTGTTAATAATAAGACTTCCATTTCGAAAGAAAGGAACGTTTCTTTAACGTCGTAATTTTTAAAGTTTGATTTGTAATTCTTAATTGTATATTGTGACTTAAATTGTAAAAATGTTTGTGGGTAGATATTATGTTATTGGTTTTGTACCCAAAAATGTTTTTATTTTCAAAAATTTCATTTTTCCTATGAAAATTTTTCATTTTTAGCGTAAAAATAACTAAAAATCCTGAAATCTTCATACAAAAAAAGGAAAATATTTTCAGCTACAACAGTATCAATCATGGGTTATTTTTCTATTTTAGCACTCTAGAACACTCAAAAGTCACGAGCCACCACTGGCATTGAGGGAGAATTCGTTTGTATACCAAACTATTTCTCAAAGATTAAAATTACTATGACAATGTGTAGGTGTAGTTGGCATAATAATACCTACTAAAATAGTGTTATTATTTTGCTGGTCTTTAAACGTCTCCTTTGGAATTAGTGTAAAAGTTGTTTGATATCTCATTAAGTTGTCCCAATAAAATGCCTTCGATCTTGTGTCTATTAACGTCATTCATACAATTTTAACGAATATTTTGGGCTCTGACCTGCTGTATTTAAGTAAAAAAAACCCATACAATAAAGAAGAACAAGAAATGCTGCAAAAAGTGGGCGTGTGTCGTGTGACAAATTCGGTCTCTCGTTTCAAATTCAATCGTCGCCCGCCCCATCGGGGGACATAGTGCAATATATAATATTATATAAAAATTGTAAATGGCAGTAGACAGGCCTGATTTTATTAACCTCATTCAATTTCATATACCTACGATAGCAACTTGTTCAAAAATCCTGTTTAAATGTAACAAGGATTGAGCATTACAAACACTCGCTTGTACCTAGATTACATGAAGTTAGTAATAGATACGCAGATGTGGCGAATCTATTTAACTCCACGGAAGGTAAGTACAAGAATGCTATACTATCATATCTTTTCAATCAATATTAATGTAACTTAAGTGTTTTATATGTACGCGTATCTTTTACTTTTGTATCCTTCCTGAAAATTTATTCTTTATATACTCTCTGATGTCATTGTTCCACCTAATGCCGTATTTGCAGCGTCGCACAACTGTCAGTAAACCGCGTTGACTTATTCGTTCGACAAAATAGAAGACGCGCCATAAATCAGTGCATAAAATAGTATCTACCCCGGTGCCACGCGGTCCGCAGTCCGAAGCCCGCAGGCCCGAGCCGCGACACTAGACGCGGGCGTCCCGACCCTTTGCGTGAGATATTTATGCCGATCTTCGATTTATTATATTGTTATAAAGTATTACCTATTCGTGCCTACCTGCCCGCCTGGTCTGTGAGCGGCTTGCACTTTATGCCGGCATTGATTTATCAACCGTCTGAGGGTGTAAATGACAAATCAGAACTTTTCCGAAGAAAACAATGATCCAAAAATGATAATTGAAATTAAACCTAGTTAAAAAAAAAAGCTTTTTATATCTAAATCTTTTGTTTCTTTTGTGATTGAAGAAAATATGTGCTACCTTTTTTACCATGACTACAAGATTCTACCCAATTTATTTGTAATCTTTATATAGTGTCTCGGATATACCTATCAGATTTTTGTTTATATGGGACATCTGTTGTTTTTTTTCTACAAGTCTAGGATTAATATAGAATTATATAATTCAAAAGTGTGTGGGAATAATTTGAAGGTTTTATTAAAAGTTCTTAGAAATTGAAGTATAATGCCGATAAAAATGACGTCTTCCGACGGAGAGAGAACCCCGGCAATGGAACCATGAGGTACTGGGTTCAAGTCCCAGTTGCTGCCGTTATCTTTTTCCTTTTTGTGTCTTTTCGGTTTCATGTTTCATTTTGAAAGTTGTTATATTATCGTCAATGATTAAAAATACACTGAGGGGATCCACTTCGTAACATTCTAACGAATTTATGCACTCCTTATGCAGGTGGCGAAAATATTGAAATTCCCGCTTAACACCGACCGCATGTATCGATTTACGCAAAAGAAAAAAATCAAAATGCGTGTTTTATTTTATTTTGTAAGCCTCAGACATAAATATAAAAAAAAATTCCGTCATATTCTAAAAAACTTAATTTGCCACAATAAACAATATTATAATATCGGAAAAAGGGTTTGTAAGTAGGAGATTTTGCACATTAAACGTTTTTTTTTGGTCTGATACTTTATTTTTTCTATACTTATAAAAAGAATCACAAATAAATGCCCCGTTAAACCAAAGGCCGAGGTTTGTTCTCCTTGCGGTATTAAATCAAACCATCTATGATATTTCGACAAATGCGCGACAAATGGGTATTTACAAATGCCTCGAGTTGTGGGAAAGGTTTGATCTTATGGGATTAACTGTCAAAATGATAATAAAAAGACACGGTAGATACGAATTTGCGTTATAAACGATTTTTTTATTGCTTTTAGTTTCCTACTTTTGTTTATTTATTTACGGTCAATGACCATTTACAAACATGATACAAAGAGCATGCAGATAGGAAGAACTTAAAAGACGAAACAAAAGAAAACATGTCAACATTATCCATTATCTGTCTATCTAGGGCTTATGACAATATTCTGGGTATTGCATAATACCCTTCATCTTTTCTATCTAACTAGTACTGCGGCGCTTTGGCCTCATTACTATTACCATCTCATGGTTTGACTCGCTTGACTGAATTTATGTTACATTTTTTGTGCTCTTTGGGAAAAGATCGTAACTGGATTAAAAACCCTAACCAAGGAAAGGAAAAATTACAAACATTTGTTTATAAACAATTTACTAAATTTACTTTTTGTACTTACTGAATATAATATATTTAATATGTTATTAACTAACTTCTTCGGGCTGCATTCCTGAGTTTCGTCTTCGGCTCCTAAAACTGAGTGATATATAACTCAATCTTATCAATATTACTCAATAATATAATCTTTTTTTTAGTACTTAATTTTAAACGCATTTTTTTCATCATAGCACCAACCAGTACCTATCAAACTCATATACATAATTGTTTACTCTATAATATTTGTTTTTCTCATCTCTTCATAAGTACTTAACTATTATACTATACTCAAATTATTATATCTGGTATACACAATCGTTTTTTCTATACTGTTCTTCACATCTCTTTACACTTAATTATTATACTTTTTTCTAGATATCATTATATTACCATAATATGTCAATACTAGCTTTTCCCTTCTATGTTTGTATAATGGCGCATAATAAGAACTATACGTATCAATTTGACCCTCCTAAAACGGGATTTGTTCCTAGTTGGGCGTCAAAGCTTTCTTACATTTTTTTGTTAAATAATGTCTGTTTCAAATAAATAAATATTATTATTATTATTAAAGTTCTTCACAAATTGGTTTTTATTTGTCCCACAGACATTAAAGTAGCCAACTACTTCACAGAACTCATTACCATGGACAAGGAATCTATTTATGTTAGATAACTTTTCGATAGTTTGTTTTTGTAACCGTAGTGTAAAATAGGACGTAGGTACTGTCTAGTGATTCTAGTAGGTATCTGAAAAATGATCATGCAGAACATTCAATAATGGCGTTAATGATTTTTATATAAATAAAGTATTCTATTGTAAATATATCATAAATAATGTTTTCAATCCAATTCATGGAGATTCTTTCCGAAGAAGCTTTACTTTAGGTACGCCTTTAAAAAAATATATCTGCGCGTATGTATTTGGTGTATTGATTTTTTTTTTAATAAATCGTATTGTACATTGCACAACCCACACAACGACGCTGAAATAAAAAGAAAAGATTATTTTATTATGTGACAAGCCATAGTGTTTGTATTTACTCCCTCCCCCTGCCCGCCACCCCCTGGTACCTGATTCTGCTCGGCGGTCCGGCCAGGTTAGCAGAAACAGCGAGCCTATCATTTCTGCAGTCACTTTTGTCAGTTTAACGTCTCATTGTTATGGCTAAACATGCCCTCAACCTGTTGTCGGTTTTTTCATATCCCGTTCCCTTTTTGCTCCGCTCGAATGGCTTCGTGATATTTGACATACTCGGGGCTTGTAATGACCATTGTTTATGTTTGATTATTTGAGGAACTTTTTAATAGACGCCCGGTAATAATTGCAAACATGGATCGTGTAAGCTTTTTCAGGTCCGCTGTGGACTAATTACTGTATCGTTTAATGTGCGGTGAAATTCCTTGTAGTTAGCGCTTTGTGAGAATGAAACTCTGTTGGGTGGTTTAGACAAAATATTTGCGTTTTTTGGTTTATGTCTGTCTACCACTGAGAAACTACTTAATTTTTTTTTAGTAACTAAGTATTTATTTTTTACAATATTCAACGTAACGTTTTAATTTTTTATACCTACCTTCTCGTAGAAAAGGGTCTAATTTGAAGAGTAAGACGCCACAAAGGGAACTCGGATCAGATGACCTCACATAGTCAATCTCTCTGAAAAATATCAGGATAGGATGATTGACGACTGTTTGCATCGGTTTTTCTTAATCGTTTTAATTATACAAATAATTTTAATGTTCTATATTATGTACTTACATATAGGTATATTTTTCTCTCTAATTGCTCATTATTCAAAATTTATATACTGAGGCAAATGTGCGGAATTAATTAAATTCACGGACAAATGTTAATTTAATAAGTGTAATCACTCTACCCAGCTGCCAAATAAAATCTATCGTATTACTATTACCCGTAATTAGTTGCTAGTAACTGAATATCCTCTGTAACACAATGCCCATTGCAATCACAAACCTTTGAATAATGTGGCATGTACCGAGATTCATTTAGAACTTCTGTACAATAACACTTGTAAGTACCAAAGTTTTTACTTGTATTTATTATTACTCGCATACTCCACATTTTCTTTAATTATTTTCCGTTATTAAACTAATTGGCATCTGTAGATTAATCGGCCATTTGATTGACTGTCCGGTAATGTTGTGAAAATTGCAAAAATCGGAGTTCTGTAATAATACATGTAGTTTCATGTTTTCACTTCATCGAAAGCCCTAATGACTCACGAAGGCACAATACTCCTTTACCGAGTCACCGCATGATTGAATGAATTTGGAACAAATGTCTGGTATGCGCTCGTCCGTCATGTCACGTAATAATTACACGTTGTAATTATATTTTCGGACCTGTCTTTTGCATTGTATTTTACCTTTGTGCCTGCTTTACCCTCTCGGCGTGTCATTCAGCGAAACTTTTCTCGAGACGAGGAAGCCCGATTGCTACCTCCTCGTTTTCGTATCGCACAGTTGTTGCATGGGTTATTATAGATTGTGTAGTGGCTGAATTCATCCATATTCATGGTGATGGATCGCCTTGCATCCTTTGATGCAGGCAAAGAAAACCATCACGGGACTGAGCGCCGAGGAGGCGACGCGAGCTCTTCTACTCTAGTAGAGTTGCGGAGAGCAGGCACTAAATTAAAATTTATTTATTTATTAATATTAAAAAAAAATCTAATTTATTCGCCTCTATATTTTTGTAACTTAACATTTATGCCTACTTCCATACATGTATTAATAATCTTTTTTATAATAATACTAGCACAGACCAGTGAATAATCACGAGATATTATAATGGAATTGTAGGATTTAAGCTTAAAGTTTGCAGCAAAAATTAAGTTTGCATAAAAGTTAAAATAAATGTTTTTAAAATACAGTTAAAATAAATTTTACAATTTAAAGAGATGTACACTTTGCCACGGCCGAGAATCGAACCCCGATCAACTGCTTGGTAGGCAACTATGCTGACCATTACACCACCTTCTATTAATTGTTGTTAAACGGGATGTCTTTGAAGAACTTTAAAAACAAATGTTAAAGTATATTTGGATCAGAAAAAATACAGAAAAACGGCGACATCAGTTCTATGTACTAAAATAAAGAATTAATAATTTTTGATATCGAATGTTATATACATCACATCACATCCGAAATTATATTGTTCGATTAATTTTCTGGCGTCCTTTCGCAACCTAAGAAAAACTAAACTTTATCTTAAGTCCACCAACCTTGCAAGGTCTCCCGGCCAACCGCCTTACATCCAGGAAACCCCTTCGGACTGAAGACGAAAGTCTGCTTCAGTCACGACACTCTCCTGAACACCTCAACTCTCCTCCACCATATGAAGAAGAACAACTTAACGTGACGAACCAATCCCCGTGAGGTTTGTTTGATATATTGCCTGCAACTTGTTATCTAATGAAAGGATGGCCCTGAGATGAGTTCTAGCTACTCGTCTTAACAAATAAGCTAGGCAAGCAATCACATCATTTCCCTCCATAAATTAACCAATCAGGCGATTCTAGCGCCCAAATTAAACCAATCAGATCATAAATTAACAAAGCAGGAGCAAGCGACGCGAACGCCCACGGCGGCTTGGGGCCGCTCCTTGCTGCCCTTGAGACGCACTTTCCGCCTGGAGCTCGAAGAGATAACTGCGTCTCTGAAAAAGAGGCGGCTATTTTGTGTTACTAGTTTATTACGGCCAAGTACTATGCATGCGGATTGAAACCCGAAGCTAGACGTGCCACTTGCTGCCAAAGCACTCAACATGGTGCCTTACCAATTAAAAACCAATTAAATTCAGTGCAGAGATATCCAGCCCTTGCGTCATTGCCAACAAACTCTCGCCATCCGACCAGATCGCCTCATGTAAGCTGATTTTCCATCTCCCCTTATTGTGTTGTTCAAGCCCGTGTTACATTTGCATTACCCGGTTAGAGATTCGAATCAGAAAGAGAGAAATTTTACAATAGAATCATGTCTAGAATAGGACCTTTTTACTGACTACTCGATTGTACTAAACCTACAATGTTTGTCAGACCTTACAATAAACCCTGAGTATGAAAGCACTTCTCTGTAATCATTTAACGTAGAATTAGAAACGCCCTCAACCCAATTATAAGATTGCGATCGATCCACGACCGTTGAAAGATGAGAAGCTAATGTCCCTGCCGATCTGAGCTAAGCTAATATCCGGAGCAGACTTCACATCTAAGAGGCCATCTCCAGGGTAAGTCCTGTCGATTTAATTGTCCCCCATAACTTCCCCTTGTAAACTAACCTTCCCCATCCCCATCCCTTTGTCTGTCCTTTTTATAAAGGTCACCCAACCGTGGCTTTCCTTTTTATAACACACTTAACAATACCAAACTTCATGCCACCCTAACAAAACCAAACCTCACCTGACATAATAAAATCCAAAGCTCTATCTATCGCGCGTTATTATTCAAAAACCGCTAAACCACGAAGTGTGCATGCTTTTCACATCCGTTGAATGAAAAACAATAATAAATACCTCAGCGCTAGCCACGAAGACATAAAACTTTAAGTGCATCCTTCCGGTCCTCTCAATGATAAGTGCACTAAAATTTTATTAATAATTGTCGGTTTTCTTCTTTGGCGGTTTTGTGGTGCGTGCAATGCCCAGTCAGCAACCAGCCATATTAAATAAAATAAAACTCAACAAAATCGGAAAGAAAAACAAATGCTTTCGAATTATAAATAATACAAGGCTAACGTTTTTATTCTGCGTATTTTTATATATATCTACATTTTATGTTCTTCATAAAAAAATCGCAATTTTTCACAGAATGAAATTGATCACAGTTTATGCCCGAGCAAGTTGAATGTGTAGTTAGTGGTTATTTTGTAATATATAATATTGAAGAAGTATGACGCGAATGTGAATGGATGAAGAAGCCGGGAACACCCGAGGAAGACATGGCACGATCAAGTGAATCAAATACTTGAGTAGGGCCATATCAGAAGTCGGAATAATAGAAGAGAATGTGTGAGACGATGTATCAATGTGAATGAAGCAAGAAGTGTATGCCAAGATCGAGTTGTTTAGCGGTCAGTCCTCTCTGCCTACCCCTGCGGGGAAACGGCGTGATGGTTAGTTAGTTAGTTAGTTTTGTAATATATTACAAGTTTCTAATTGTACTTTATTAAATTTTAATAGTAAATTTCATGTATTGCGCTAGTTTTCATGTATTGCGCTAGCGCTAGTTAGTTTAGTTCAAGATCTCTGCTTATGAAGTAAAAAAAATGTAGACACTCTGTAAAACGTTCTACAAAGAAATTAGCATATTTGAGATATTTTAAAGTTTTTTTTGTATGGCGTTCACAAATTTAATGTTCTAATTTATCATTTTAAACTGACACATTAAAATTGACGACTGAAAAAATCTTACTCATTTTTCTTCTTAGAGCCGAATAGGCGGGGAAGTGATGCTCTTAATACCCAAGAACATTTATATAAAATTTCATTTGTTCTTTAGCGTAACCATAATGTAAGTATAATAATAACAATCTCTCAAAACATTAAATCCCCGAAATGTGTCACGTCCCGGGCCGTAAAAGGGCCGGACAAAAGAGACAGGGCTCGACTCTGACTGTCCGGAGTTGGGAGTTCGAAGTCCGGACGGCCGGGAAGGTCCGGACGACCGTGTGTTCCTATTGTTGGGCGCTGCATTCTCATGCAAATCGTGTCGCGGGCGTTCGTCAACCTGAGCCACGCATTGTCCGGCGTGAAGTAGATTTATGCCCCGGTTTAACCTCCAAATCTTAGAAAGAACGCACTCGGAGAATAATGGCCAGTGTGGATGCTGCTCCATTATAGTCTTACTGAAAGAGCACAATTAAATATTGAAACGTTCCTTTTTTATATTATCTCTATACAGGAGATATAGTTCTATAGGCCTGTGTCATATTTAGGGATGCTGTGTCGAAGTAAAGAGTCCTTGGGATGATTATTCACGACATGGAACGGGTTCAGCCCAAATTTCTTAGATATATAAATTTTTAACTCAAAATTACAATTGAAAATATGAATTGTGTAAATTTGATGAATCGATTGTATCTGATTACGCTTCTGACAGAAAAATAATTTCAAACCTAGTTTTATTATATAGAATCATTAACGACTTAATTGACAGCCCTGCCATTCTCGCCGCTATTAAATTTAATGTACCAACGAAGAACACATACAAATTGTAACATGTTTCTGCAGCACGTACATAACCAACTATGGTCTCAATCATACAATAACCAATAGGATGCATGATCTTTGCAACAAGTTTGGGGGTATTGTTGATATATTTTTTGACTCCATTTATAAAGTAAAGCGTTATCTATACCAGCACTTTGGTGAATCCTACAATTAATTATTGTTGCTTGGATAATGTAGCGTTAATGATTTATGTTAAAATTTGTGTTACTTTATGGTTTAAAATCTCTATGTTCTTATAATTTTTGATAGCTCTTTATATTATGTTCTAAAATCTATGTAAAAGTCCAGATGGGCGTATAATCAAATAATTAAAATCCATTAAAAACCAACTTACATCACCCATCGTTCATCCGTTCTCCATCAGTTTCTTGTCTTAATTATTCATGTGAAGCTTAACACGAATAAAAAGACATACTCATATAATATTTATGTTTATTTTGTTATTTTTTTCATATCTGGGACAACAAAAGTTTTCTAAAATATGACAGTCTTAGATTGCTTCGGACACACCTTCGTAGTCGTACTACTAATAACTGATGCTCATGAACACCTGTAAACTGTGACTAAGTACTTCTTATTTGGGAGTTAGGCTAAAGCTAATTTATTGTTTTATTTTTATTTTTATAAATTGATAATGAAACAGCTATTGATGTACCCACTTTCAATAAAGAGGTGCAATGAAAAAACTTATTAAAACTGAGATTTGACTTCTGTCAGCTAAAAATTAGCTAATCGCACTTGACTAAGCAAAATAAGACCATGACGAATGTGGCCTTTCTTTGGAAACATCCATTTACAAGAAGCCACCGCTGATTGTCAATTTATGGCAGTGATGCATGAAATTGGCGGAGGATTGACGATAGGAGGCTAAATGTAATGGAAATGAGATCCCTGAAGCGTTTGTGTGGTAAAACCATGTTTGACCGAGTTACAAATGAGGAGATCTGATGACAATGTAAACCCGCAGTAAGAATACATACGTAATAAATAAGATTAATTAAGATACGGACCCTTGATAGGGAATCTACTAACGAAATGAGTTCCAGGAGAGCGTGAAACGTGACGAGCAATTGAATTGGATGGTAGATTAAGTCGGGGATGATCCAAGGAGATATAGTACGATCAAGTGAATCAAATACTTGACTATGATCATGCAGTGGCGTATTTCATATAGGCACACAAGCATTGCCTACCCTATCTTACTCATATAAAAATATTGATAATTTTAAAATTTATAAAATTATTGCAAGAAATCAATTTACACAAAAATACGCGTGAAGTTCCAGCTACGAATCGCAGCGCCGCAAGCGCCCCTCCAACTGCCCTACGTCTCAAAAGCAGGAACCAAATATGTAGATTAAACATGTCATATTCAAATGTTTACTTATTCTACACAAAAAATGTACATGTGTACAATGCGCATCTAAGGGAAGACTCGTTTGTATTAATATCGAAAAAGGCCGTGCCTTTCGGTACAAATCACAAATACAGCAATCAGTGCCATCTCTGTTGGTACCTCTATTCATTAGTACAAGTTTACGAATGCACCATTTATATTATTTTGTTGGATTTCTTTCACGCAATTGTGTCGTTAAAAAAATAAGAAATTTGATTTATCCTGTAATTGACTTATAATATATGTACGTAAATGAAGCGGTTATTTGGATATCCGAAGCCAGCAGCTTAGCTATTCCTAGCGAAAACTTAGCACGTCTGTGGTTTTTTTTTTAAATATCTATTGCTTTGCTGTTTTTCCTCGATTAAAAAAATTTGTGTTCGTCATATAAAGACTGGTAATAAGAGACGTGAATGTATTGATCTAGATGACGCAAGAAGTTTGTACTAGGATAAATGAGTGTGATGTTACACCCTCTATGACTGCCATTGTAAAAAATGGCTCTATGGTTAGTCAGCAGTTCTAATTTGTGCGAACTGAACTCAATTCAATTTGCAGAATTGTATACGTTTCCAGTTGCGTACTTGCCTATAAATAGTTCTCATTGAAAGGTGTTATTCAAATGGTTTAGTTTCTATGATCATTGTGTGCCGATCACGCCTCCGTACCCAGAGTAGTCTCACTCTTGAATTTCTTCCCAGACAAATTATATCACAATGTCGTGACAGTCGCTGATTGAGCCGGTAATTTCAATTGAATATATTACCTTCGTTTACTACCTCCGTATCACACCACAGTACCTCCATTGTTCAATCGTTGAGCTGTAAAGGATGCAGAAAGTGAAGTGATCCGTTTTGACAAAAGTGTTTTTTATTATTATAAAAGCTTGAATTTTCCACCATTTTTAAAGCTTGCTTGATTGATTGCGTGTCTATAGTTGTGCCGGTATACAATTCATTTTACCTGAAATTCAATACTATGTATCCTTTTTCTGGTGGCTTCTCGGCGGCTGGCCATCATGGCAATCTTCACTGGGGTGCAGGCTTGTATGTAGGGGAGAGTAGAGTAATGGAATCTTTTCTGCAAAAAACGCAACCACACTAATAATAAATCCACCCCATTAACTTTTATTTCGTTTCACGCTGTATGAATATGTACGGTTGTAAAATGTAACCAAACTACACTATAATAACAACAGAAATACCACAATTTAAGAACGCCTCAAATATTATATCGCTTACAATGAAAATATTTTATTTATTTAATACAGAAAAATATTTTACAGTAAGAACACTTTGACTGTCCAGCTGGGAAGTTCCCGTTTTCGGACGGTCAAATTGACAAGCTTAATTCATATTTCGTAATATATGAGAAAAATAAAATATAACGGTTCTTACCTTTAAAGACGCGCGAAACTCCCTCTACAAAATACAGGTGGGTGCTGGCGAGCGAAGCGGCTTTTGCATGGCCCGGTTGGTTCGATCATGGCTCGATCGTTCGGAGTAACATGCACTTTACCATTACCCCACTGTCCCATAAACAGTATATACCATCACGTAATCTTGGAAATAAGGCAATGTGGTGTTTGAGCATTACTGCATATGAATATATTTTTATTTTTGTACTCGCCTAATGGAAAAGCATCAAATATGCACCCATAAAAATATAGATTGTCGTCAAGCTAAAAAACTCCCTGCTGAACTAACACGCATTAAACCTCAACATTAGGATAAAAATAATCGAAACAGAATTTTGATAGAATTTACAAACTTATCTTATAATCGTGTAGGTACATTGAATCTAATTAAAAATAATTGGCTGTGCGCCCTTGAGGCGATTTCTCATAGCAGGACCACTATGAACAATATTTCTATAATAAATTGCTGAACATGAATTATTACTTATTATTAGATACTATTATTTTTTTTCACATAAAAGTACAAAGAAGTTGTACTCCCATGCATTATCATTGTGGAACTGTTAATTGGTACGTTTTTTGTATTACATTTATAAGTTTTCAAATCAAATATATGAAGATAAAAACAACAGGAAAATAACATAAACAGAAGTCACAGGCTCGAAATTTACAGATTCAGTAAAAAAATTACCTAAAAATACATAATGATGTTTTACAAGAGAGAAAATGTATACTCATATCAGAATCTACAAGGTTAGCAGGACGGCTATCAGAATGGAGTTGGTAATTATAATAAATCGTTTTCCAAACACTATTTAAAAAAACAGGATTTCAGAATATCGTTTGGAGATTTGTTAGAAGGCGTACACATCTCTTAATTCCTCAGGGAATTTGTTATATTTGGTGTACGCAATGTATTCCAATGATTTATGTCAAGTGTATTTTTGATATGTGTAGTTTGCTGTGTTTTCGTGTATTATATTCGTGAACGTCGTGGTTATTTTTAAGTTTTATATTTGTGTGAGTATGACATTGAGTCATATTTAAAATACGGTTTGTTATCTCAAGCTAAGAATAATCTTTAAGGTTTTTACTAGTGCGTGCTGGTAAATATCCCTAACAGATGTATCCCATGACAAGCCATAAATGTTGCGTAGGGTTCTGTTTTGAATTACCTATCCGCACCTTTAATATCATTTTCTTGGTAGCGAAACCCGATACTCTAAAGATAGACCAAGTGGAAATGAATCATAGCATGGTAAAATGATCGCAGAAGAGAGGTGGGAAGCAATTCACGTAATCTGTACATTATACCGGTCACCGGAGAAACCGTTTTATAATCGAAATTTATACACCTTCCTGTGATTCCTTAGCACTATCAAAATGTTCCTTCTAATCCTTCCAGCAATCGGATTTCAATTTTCGTAAAAATAAACCCCGTGAAACACTTTCTCTTCTATAGTTTCATCATTACGGCTTTCCGTGGCATCTTTCGATTCTATCGAACCCACGTGGACACATCTCACGAACCGGTTCGCCTTGAAATAATTGTTTTCGCGAAGTTACACAATTCGGAATCAATCAGAGTTGATGCCCTGCAATCAATTGAACTTAACAGCCATTTACCAAATGGGAAAAGATAATCTAGGATGTGTCATGGGAAGATGTGGACATTGACATTGTCTAACGTGGCCAGTTTTCTATGTGATGGTCTTTCGAGATTAGATTTGAACTCTCTAGGGAGTGTGGGAGGTGGTAACTGGCTTGGTGACATGCAACAACGCTTAGCCCATGTCGCTGCTAACTGCAAATTGCAACAAAGCTGCACTATACGTATTTGTAAATCACGGTGGGCATCTAGGTTTTTGTTTTGTTTTTTATGTGAGTACCGCATAATAGTCCCAACTGTCTGGAGCCAGTGAGACTATGGCATATCTAATTGGGGTATGTTGTGAGTCTGAAAGGGGAAGTGGAAAGGGGAAGGAGATGGGATAGAGGAAGGTGGGGAAGCACTTAGCAATTCAGATCTGGTCACCAAACACTGCTAAAACTATTTCAAGCAACGTTTCGATTGTTATTCTTTACTTTACTTAAGTCTTTCACCAGGGCTATACGATGAAAGTATCTACCACCCTGGGACGTGCCGCAGATATACTATACATTATTTTAGATGAATACTTTGTGAAATAACACGAATTCATCTTATAAAATGTTTGCTTGCGCACGCCAAAATTTGAACCTGGTGTCTCCGGAATCGTAGCCAAGGATCGTAACCTCTCATCCACGGAGACTGTCAAATTGTTGATTAATTGTCTAGAATGTTCAATGATTTTAAGCGGTACATTTTATTCTGGCCGCCATAACCCATCTCTTGGGGTCTTTTCTAATGTGTATTATTTAATATTAAATACATATTCAATCTTCCATGAGATGTGTCCATTAGAATTCCAATGCCTTTCTTGGGTTACGTTAGGTTAAGAGAAACGGAGGTCACCCACAAAGGAGGTGGGCTGATGACCTAACGAGAATTAGATCTATAATATTTGGATGATTGACAGTCAAAACTGTACAAAACTGGACGCTAGAAGGTTTATGAAAAACAAGTGCAAAATTTCAGACAAAATTATTATCTGATATGGTGTATGTGAAAGTATACTCCAGCGCATGGAGAAAGAATGAGAAATCTTTTTGAAGCATAGAAAGCTCCATTACTTCGGAAGCTTTTTCCAAAGTACTTCAACTATTCTATTAATGAATATGTGTTACTACAACTTTAACTTTTTTCATTGCGGCTGCCTCTAAACTGAATACTTCCATTATGGTGTACAACCTCTGATAAGAGAAGCACAAGAAGGTGCTGTCGTGTGTGAATCTAATACAATGTAATGTCACACTAAGTTGTTCGCTACGTTTGGTGACTTAGCAAGGGAGCCAGGGTTCATGAGGTGAGATTTATCTTGGTCTTGGCGGCGGATTCGTCTGCCCACCATCCGCGTTGTTTGCCAGTTCGGGGGAGGCCGGTTGAGGGAGACCCCTTGACCTGTCTAGCCGGACTCTCTAGACCCATCGCCTTGCACCGCAGTGAAAGGGATGGAATAATACGTCCATCACTCCTGGACACACTGACCTCCGAATCCCTACCCACACCTCATACCCTTTTCCTTCCCATAAATTCCTTTCCTTAAAAAAATCCTCCACACAGCATCCCCAAAGATGACAAAGGCCATGAGAAAAATCCCCAGAGCCTCCTGTGTGGAGGTAATATTAAATAAAAACATTTATCTGTTTGTACAGAATATCACTTCGAAATGCAGACGATTTTAGAATGTTGACCATCAAACTTTTGAACTCCAGTCAGGCAACCGGTCGAAGTTTACAACTTGGAATTGTTGAAGTGGGCGCTGAAGTTTTGCAAGTCATAGTCCCACCTGTTGGTCTGTCGCTGATTTGATTTATAATTATAAATGATGCATTGGAGATCTCGCTGAATATCTCCCAAATCATATAGTTCAACAAGTTATTCAATTTTCGAACTATGTATTTATAATAGAAGCCCGTGACATACGAGTATTTGCCGTAATAATTAACGGTACTTATATCAATATCTTCATATAATTGTTAGTATTCCTTTAACTGTACACATATTATTTTTGCCGTAAAGCTTGGAACGTGTTTGTGAAGCAGTTAATATTATCTAACTATGAGATCTGGCAAAATTTACACAAAATTTTCTTTCCAAAATTTCTTAACCTACACCATTGATCTACAATACCACAACTATTTACAGCTCCCAGCTTCATTTCCATCGTGATCTAAGGAGCCTTTGAATATCTATTTCACTGTAAAAATTTAAGACGAGTCAAACTATTACTCCGTAAATAGTGTTCAATTGAAATTAACGGTGTTGAAATATTGGACGAAGCCGGGTAGTAAAACTAGGTTTATGCTGAATATTTAAAAATAAATGCTTATTTTGGCACAAAAATTGCCAGCACTCCGTCAAACTATTTCCAAACATTTTCGTTAAAAAAACTGACGAACGTACACAATCTTTAAATCGTATCAACAACTTTGTAAACAAATCATAGTAATTTCGCAATAGTTGCTTCATTTCCTAATTCTTCGTTCAGGTGTTTTGCATGCCAAAGCACATAATTTAGTTGTCTTTTGCCCTCTATATTGGCATTCCTGAAATGTGCTTCCTCTGCATAAATTCAGTCTAGGCATTAAATCGCTTTATTAGTATGCAAGATTCGCAGTCCATATCATTATAATATTTTATTCCTGCAGTGTTTTGAATTGAGTATTCATAACTCGTTTGACCTGCTGTCTCTGTGGCATTAATATCTGGTAATGAGGTATTTTGGGAGGAGTAGTAAAATTTTTCTAGGCTGTAGTAGCGTTAATTCAGTTAAAAAAGTTCATCTACATTTGTCCAAAGGGCAACAGCCTTCTCGAGTCGCGCTTTAAACATAGGCTTCAAATGTCTTAACAAAAAACAGAAAAGTAAAAAAAAGTTAAATCCACGTTTGAAATTAACGTTCCTATGCTCATAAAGATTGTGGAGGTGGACTATCTCGTGGCTAATTATGCGTTTTTTAGCTCTAAACTAACTCCTTTCAGGCTGAAACTTGGTGTGAGGGCATACACTTATTTACTGAAAAGCTGCGATTGATAATCGATGGGTTTTTATACATATCACAAAATACCACGTACCTATTAATGCGTTTGTCGCCCCCTTTCGGTCTGAGGCTTTCTGTATGGATAAATAATGAACTGTTTAATCGATTCCACTTTTTTTTTTTTTTACTTATATCGGCAAAGTATCATATGAATTAGTTCAAAATCCCACCTTAGAATATCTTGGCACTTTCGTAATATTTGTCTGGATTGAAATTACAAGTGTTACATTTCCCAAGTGCAAATGAATGTTTTGTCTAACTTGGGGGTTAGATGTTTCTGAGACGCCTTTGAGTCTGGGTTGTCTCCCGATCTTTATGGTTATGTTGGTACTTAATTTAAAGGGTTATTTATCAAATCGTGTTCAATATGTACTTGTAGTACTGTTTTGTGATTCGCCATTTCATGGCGTGAGCACTCAAGCTCCCAGGGCGGGAGATAAATTTATAATTCCATCGTAAATGTTTATGGTAGATCGTTTTATCCTTATCTGATAATGTGTAATATTTCACTTTGTATAAGTGGTCACATTTCACATACGTATCTGTGGAGCTTTTATACATGACGATATAATTATGTATTGTTTGCAATGCTCACTTTTGTTCGATGCTCATAAAGCTCTTCTAGAGCTTTTGGTCCCTCATTGATGATTCAATTTCCCTTCCGATGATTCTTTGATTATTTTCACAAGCCTGTCTCCAAATTGTCAAAGAATCGCTGTTTTGGTCTGCCTATAAATATTCTACTAGATGCTTTGATATGAATGGCTAATGAATGCTATTCTACTGACTCTCACGCTGCTGGTTATTAGAGAATTAATAATAATAATAATAATTGGATTACTTGTATAGCGCCGTTTTTGTAAAAATTACCTCAAGGGTGCTGTAGATGAGTTAAGGAGGTTACTACTGTTCTCACTGCAAAAAATTTTTTTTTTGGAAAAACGTAGTTCTATAATACACATTTTTACAAATGAAGTTATTTCTTTGTTGCATTAACCAGTGAAGTTTCCGAAACATAAACAACAACAAAAGTATTTGTAAATGATGAAATAGAAGAAGAAAAAAAAACTGCATTTTGGAAGTGAAATTGAAGAAGGAACATAATATAAATTATATAGTTTCTAAGAAACAAAAAATCAAACTAAAAATATGTGCATTGATATAGTTAAATCCAATGACTAGTTAAATAAATACTATTGTATGAAGCTCTATGCCTTTGTGGTTATCCATTATAATCAAATGAAATACTCAAACTTTGTTTTAACCACATTTATTTTACACGCCTACCGGTTTCGGAATAACCGTTCCATCCTCAGGGCAAGTGTATACTATATATATATATATATATATACAAAGTATACACTTTGCCCTGACGATGGAACGGTTATTCCGAAACCGGTAGACGTGTAAAACAAATGTGGTTAAAACAAAGTTTGAGTGTTTCATGTGAGTTAAATAAATAATCTCTGATGAATGATCATTCTAAGTAGCTAGTTACTCTATTTTCAAGCCAGAAAATTGTCGTTATAAGGTGTACTCACGTCTACCAGCAACGTGGCGTCAGACAAGTACAGTGGCAGGCACGGCACAGAAAGGAATATTCGCATTACACCGTGCATGAATGTGTTCATAGATAATGTAAGCAAATAATTTTGCCGTGCCTGCCACTGTACGTGTCTGCAATGCGAGGTGCTGGTAGATGTGAATCGAACATTTCTCTTTGTTCAATTCTCCATGACAAGTTATATATATGTGACTACTGGTTTTGGTATGAAGTTTCGTATTTAACCGTAGCTTAAATATCAAGAATATGATCATGCAGGCTGAGAAATGTTGGCATTTTATTTGTTTACAGCGTTTTTTATTGCTATAATTATTAAAGATTGCACTTGGGTTTGCCCGTCTTCCCCACATTTAGTTTTATAACGTTTGCGAATCTTTATCGGCTCAGCTGTCTATAAAATCCGTCTAAGACTGCCTGCATTTTTTTCCAAAATAGTTAAACAATGTTAACATTACGTTACAATGCCACAGGTTGGCTGGTAGATGTATTAATATGCACAATATCTATTTTAAAGTGTCAATAAACAAACGGTCTCTGCAATGTGAAATAAAATATATATCTCCTATATCATATATACTTGAATACCTCAGTACAGGTTCTCCTGGTGAGGCGATCACGATACGCTATTATATATTATTAGTTTACAGTACATACACATCATTCTATATTAATAATTTACAGTACATATGCACAATTCTACGTTATAATTGCTTATATTTTAAAAATTGTCTGTAAATAAATAGAAATGAATAAATGAACGTTGGGCAATCAAATTCAAAACCTTTGGTGAAAATCTTTCAGATATGCCAGTGGTCTTGTCTTACCTAATGTATTGTCTTAGAAATTACGTTTTAACCAAAATACCGATTATTTATGCTCGTGGGGAAATTCACTAAATCCGACGCGATAAATGCCTTTTTTTTTTCATTTAACTTTATTTTATTTCTAGAACCAATCTGATTAGAAGTCACAGAATAGATGCGCTCGATTCTAAGGTCAAGCGCTTTATCGGACTGTATACTGCACTGTGCACTGTTCACTGTACACTGTACAATGAACTGATCGAATTACTTCTTGTCAATTGGTGTTTTGTTAATAAGTCACGAAGCTGGCCATGACTGGGTTTGCCACATGGAACACGAACGAAGAGGCGGAAAACTGGGCATCAGTAGTGCTTTATTGCTGTTTTCTCGTTACGTGTCTTCCTGGTATAGATGAAATACTTTATTAAAATTTGGTGTAAATCAAATGTAATAATGTTATTAGGTTCTGCAAGTATTTTTAGTTTTCTTTATTGTGATAGCTGTTTCGGCGTTGAAGGCCATTTTCAAACTGCGGTTAATCCACATTGTGATGACTTATTTTTTTGATTTTATTTACTCCCACCCAATTCTAATTTGTATTATAATTAATAATGATTTATTATCGATAAAAACGATTTAGTTAGAAAATTATTAAACTTCTCTATTAAACCTCACAGAATCTCTAAAAACCTCATAGAATAGAGAATAAACAGGATTTATAAAGTCTGTGCACGCTACTGAGTTCCTAAGCAGTAACTTATTATCTATGTTAAAAAAAGCTCGCACCACTACCAAGTAATTGCAACAAACATTATAGAAATTTCATTCACTACTCGTGAGCTTCACACTTGCGTTTTGTCATAGAAATTCACGTGTTTGAATGGTATAATATCTCATTCCCACTAACTTGTAAGATGACTTATTTATGAATTTTGTATTTACTTACGTGTAACTTTTTTTTAAAGCAACCCTTAACTAGTAAACATCAACTTACAAAAAATATTGACTATGCTTAGCAACGGTCATCTAACTATCTAACAAATGACAAAATGTTAAATGTCTAATATAAATATAAATAGATTATTTTATTTAATATTAACACGAAACGGAATGGACTAGTTGATATAACGCGGTCCAAGCTAGCCTAGCGAGTAGGGAACAACTTTTTAAATTAATTCCATTAATAAAATATTATTTGTGAAACTTACTAATGTCAAAGATATAATGTACACAATATCAAAATGTTATATAAAAAAAATACACAATATAACCAACACTTTACAAACCTAATAGTAGTAATATCTCAAATACTAACTTAATAAATCTTGAGGTTTATTTTAGTCTCGTACCAATCTGTATTTATGTTGATAATGAACATTACAATGTTGTCCGAAACTTTGAATCCAAAAGGAGGAAGAAACGCAATACGGCTCAATAAGCCAAAAAACTAACTATTGAAAATTAATAATCTTAACCCGTATATTGATACAATGTTCTTTTATGCCCCCGTGGAAATTATATTTACCAGAACTTGACGGATTTATGGCATTCCTATTTATTCAATACGATCTCAGTACCGATCGCGAAACATAACTTATCCTAGAATCGTTTACCCAATACTTCAGTTAAGTTCTTCGCATAAGCGGTCGGTTGCATCGAACGTTTATAGTATTCCCCGCGCGGTATCAGTTCACACGACAGAGCCCGACGCCGCGCGGCGGTCACGTCTCTAGACCTAGAAGGCGATATCTGCTCATCTATTACATTTGGCATCGCGCGACCCCGGGTCAGGCTCGTCCATAGACGGAGTTTGTTCGCCATTTTCCATTGTTTCCTCTTCCTTTTCTCTGGATCGCCAGATCGCCAGATCGCCAGATCGCCACATTGCCTCTAAGGACCTAACAAATAATAATAATATCCGGATCATTTTTAAAGCATTTTAGTGAAAAATTCTTATTTTTATGATGCGCTGCTTTATGGAAGGTTGGAAATCATCTTGGCAGTCCTCATCGTGCAGGCTGCAGTCCGGAACAACTCGGCGAGACTGCGCTTCCTGTTAAAGGAGCTGCAGCTTACTAACCAAGCTATTCACTATAATGATATTTGTCAGTCTATCAAAGTCATAGTCTGTACTCGTGCCGGTCACGTAGATCTTGAAGCCACGAGGCGCGGTGTCTTCCTCAACTATGTTTTCCATTAATCTTCAATCGGATCACCAGTTGGGCAATCTTGTATTATTTTATTTCCTTTGGTGGTTCGTTTTTCTGTAGCTTTTATTTTATTTTCGGCGTGCAGTCCATAAAGGCTGAAAAGCTGTGCTGTGCCCACCCTAAGAAAACGAACCTTTAGAATATAAAATTTATTTGAATCAAAATATTTTTTTTCCATAAATCATTTTTTTTATGACACAATGGTTCCACATCGATTAGATTGTAACTATTTGACAAATTTATATTTTTTAGTAAGATATTAAAATGGTTGTTTTCAAATGACGATTTCCCTGGTTGAGTGGTTACGATCCTAGGATACGAATCCGGAGGTCGCGAGTTTAAATACCGGCGTGCACAAATAATTTTTATTTGATTAAAATGTGTTAGTTCACAATTTATTCATTTACAAAATATGTAGTATATTTGCGGCACATTCCAGAGTGGTGAATACTGTCAGTATCTCCCATTCAGAATCGAAACGTTGCTTAAAGTTGCTTTAGCAGTCTTTTGTGACCAGATCTGAATATCCAGGTACTAACCCACCTTCCTCTTCCCCATCTCCTTCTACTCCTGAATACCTTCAGCCCCACAACATACCCCGATTGGGGATGCCATATTCTTATTGGCTTCTGTCGGTTAGGAGCAGTTGGGACTCTTTGGTCGTATCACTTAAAAAAATATGCATAAATCCTACACGAAGTTGTAAAACTACATACAGCCTACCTTTCGGTCATAAATTGTCAACATTGGCAAATAGATTAGTGGCAGGAGAAGAAGGAGAGGACGGGTTTATCATTTACTTTTAGTCCTATTGGACTAACCTTACTCAAAACAGAAATAATAAAAATACTTTTGCGTGTTTGAAGACAGGTTTTCTTAACCTCGTTGTTAATTTTGATACTAAATATAAATACACAAATAACGTTTTATGTGCGGCTAAAAGCACTAAGGTAACCTAAATCGTTTGACCTAAATTACTGGTTCACAATTGTGTCGCAAATATTAAGTTATAAAAATAACTTTGAATGCTTGTTAAATATTGAGTGGGTACGGTTGTATATTGCCAACGTTCACCGTCATCTCGCAGTTATAAATTATTAAATTATTTTTCTCACACGGACTGCCTCGTGTGATTCATTAAGTTCAAGTTTCAAGTTATCTAAAAATACTAATAATGACTTCTTCAATAAATGTTAAATCATTAAAAATTGCTTCGTTTAAACCACTGTTTTTAATTTATAAATACATGTCTACACGTTTCAGAAGAAAAGCTCCCTTCATCAGGATAAAAAAAGTATATTGTTTATTCTGATGAGGGGAGCTTTGCTGCTGAAACATATGGATATTTATATATTAAAACAGTGGTTTATACAACGTAATTCTCATTTATTTATTTATTACTATCTGAAGTACCCAACGTTGCCCGGGGTTGTTAATTGTTTGGAGTAAAGTTTTATAATTTTTAACCCTACCCCTACTCCTAATCCCTACTTCTATTCCTACTCCCTACCTCTACCCAGTAATTTACCTCTTATTTTGAACGTCAAGTGTACAAAATTACATCAAGAAGTGCCACAATTTGGCATTAAGGTTGGGAAAGGGAGATGGGGTGGTTTTGAGAAATCTCATGTAGACAGTGACCTTCCTCTTGTTTTTTAGGTCAAGTGTGCAAAATTTCATCAAGCTAGGAATAAAACTGTAGATTTGTATACAAAACAAACACACCGCCCGCCTAGGACATTCTTCTTTATAGAATTTATTTTTTATTTTTTATATGAATACCGCACAAGAGTCCCAAATGCTCCCAAATAGATAGATAGATGACGCCACAAAGTGATTACGCATATTTTGAAGAAATGTAAAATTACTTCGTACTATTATTTTTAATAAAATGAATGAGAAATGTTTGTATAAACCACTATTTAATATTTAAATATCAACATGTTTCGGAATCAAAACTTCCTTTATTTATTTGTCTATTCTTACTTTATTACTTTTCCGTGTTTATTATTTGTCTATTATGTCATTATTTATTTGTATACTTTGTTTCCCAATGAGGGTTGCTTCACTTCTGAAACATGTTGATATTTATAGGATATATTGAATAGTGGTTTATACAAAACATTTCTCATTCTTTTATACTAATAATGATTTGTAACACACTCAATAAATGATTCATTAATTTATCTAAATATGTACCAATATTCTTTCGTAAAACGCATTTAAATTGTGGGTTAACATGCTAAGATTAAATCAATCACTTTGTAGTCATTAGTGTTGGGTGGGAAATAACACGAAGAAAAGGCAAAAAGCGGTTGAAGGGTGTGCGGGTAAACAGAGAAATCGCTCTATTTCACCTTCTATTGTTTTTACTTTATAAGTACTTGAAGTACAAGTACCAATAATTACCTCCGGATTGGCAAATTTTCTTAGGATGAAGTACCGACATTCAATATATAAACGTTTAATATTTCTTCAAATGGCTTTAGCCATGTTTTGTGACCAAATCTAAATACCCAGGGACTTCCCAACGTTCCAAGAAGAAGATCCTTCCATCAGGAGGACCCCATTTCGTTTCCCTCCACCACTTCCTTCAGCGTCACAACATTGCCCAAATTGGGAATGCCATAGTCCCACTAGCTCTGGACAGTTGGAACTCTGTTATGTTTTCTGAACCACATTCCTTGAATCGGCACAGATTCATATTTGGATGCAGCCATATTATAAATCTAACGCAGGCATAGTTGCCATGCCTAGACAACTAATTGCTCGTGTTTTTTTACTCATAGAAGGACAAGATATATCATGTGTGCCCTCAACCGATATAAAAACATTTATGGAACGTGAATGCGAAACCGAGAGCCCATGCCCAGATGGCCATATTTCGGGCAGATTTGATTTGTGCCCTACGATTTTCTCCATTTGCAGACGTGTCAACAGATAACAGTAATTTAATCATCAATCAAACGTGAAAATCTTACTTTGATTAAACTAGAGGTTTACTAATAATAATCCGTAATTTTGAACGTGCTAAAGGTACGCACAAGAAAAGCAATGATGTCATAAACGGTGCTTGAAAATGCTTTCTCGCTCCCAAGCAGCCACGAAGTTAGTTTGACAAGGGTTAATAGGTTATCGAACACCCCTGCCAACACTCCGTCCTAACTTTTATTATTGGACGCCCTGGCCCCTGATTCGTATAAATCCCCTGTAGTCCTCCCGTTTAATCCTTGAAAGATAATATATTTTCTCTTAGGAGAAGTTACACCTTCTTAAAAACAAAAGTTTCGCCGTACTTCTTACATAATAACAACTCTTCTGGACGGGCCGGTTGTTTTATTCTTGCGGTAACTTGGTAGGTTTTTCTCATTTGTATTCTATGATTCAATTGAAATAAACAAGGGAAATCTCTGGATTAAATACGACAGAATTTGGGAAATTTCTCGTAATATATCTCTTTATTGATGTGATGCCGCACGAGAGTTCCAACTGCCTGGATCCAGTGGGATCTATGACTTCCCTATTTGGGGGGTGTTGTGAGAAAGGTGAAGATGAAAATTGGGTACACAGCTGTTCATATCTGGTCACTTAACGTAGCTGAAGTCATTTCAAACAACGCAGCGGTTCGATTCTGAAAGATGGTCTCCCGCCATGGTGATTTAGTTCAACTAATGTCCCAACGAAGGAAGCGAAACCGGTCGCATTTTATATAATATTTTTTTTTAAAGAAAGACAAATATTCCCACGTTAGGAATAACCTGACAATATTTGAAAAATCTCCTACTACCAACAAAGTAAGCGAAAGATGTTGGTTGTGCCGTGATGGAGTACTTAGCCAACCGAGGAATTGAACCCACGGCGCCTGGGGATCCAGAAACGATGCCAACTTAGCTACTGACCGGTATTTAAGTGGTTGAAACCAATTTCACAAAGTGTTTATTACTCGTATTATTTCTAATTTTAAAACTGTTTTTTTATTACTCGTATATTATTATCTCTTTCAAATATTATTTTATGTTTTACGTGTGTAATTTGTACTATCTATCGGCCAACTAACTAACCATCACGCCGTATTCGTCAGGGGTAGGCAGAGAGGATAGACCGTACCACAACTCTGTCTCGGTACATACTCCTTGCTTCTTTCACCTTCATATATCGTATCTTCTGTCATTCTGACTTTTGACATGACCCGACTCAAGTATTTTATTCACTTGATCGTGCCATCTTTTTCTAGGGCGTCCCCGAATTGTTCTACCGTTAACTTCCACGTCATATATTCTCATTACACTTCTTTGTTAGTTTGTCCGCTCTATATGCCCAAACCATCTAAGCACAATATGTTAATTTTGTGATAAACCGATAA
Source organism: Halesus radiatus (assembly GCA_022606495.2). Classification (NCBI taxonomy): domain Eukaryota; kingdom Metazoa; phylum Arthropoda; class Insecta; order Trichoptera; family Limnephilidae; genus Halesus; species Halesus radiatus. The sequence goes on along the minus strand of JAHDVE020004605.1, from coordinate 90,117 downwards.
GCTTTTCGACCTTCTTATCTTCCTGAAATCAATTTACCATTCTACGGTCCTGCCGCTGAGAGCTCCGTTGCTACCACTCTTTCGGTTACCAGCCTCGTTCACGAGAAAGAGGGAGACGTCATAACGGAACCATCAGCGTTTCGCGTATATATCGCGATCCTCGCTCGCTAGCCGCATGATTTCATACCCCATTAAATAATAATATCGTCTCATAACGTCTGACTATAAATTTCGTTCACTTATCAATCTCGGAGTCGTCTAAGTGCTCCGTATATCACCGGAGATAATATAATACCTTTATTTCGTGGTGTACGAGTATATCATGCTTCCTGAATAAAGGCCTTCGAGTTTTGCCTGCTCTTGAGTTTGCTGGATCCCGCTGCGATCGCCCTATGAACTAGGCTGCTCCTCGTGCGGACTCTCCCAAACGATGGGACGCAGTGCACTCCATTTGTACTCCTTCTTAGTTATTTATTTATTCATCTTCGTGAATTATACAGTTTACATTTTATCATTTTGTACATGTATTGTGTAATGTTTAGTATCCATCTTCTATCCATCTGTATATACGAGTATATATATATATATATATATATAAGGGCGTCTGTGCGTGAGTGGGTTTGTTTTTATATAAATCTACAGTTTTATTTTTAGTTTTTCCGAGCTTGATGAAATTTTGCTGGCTTGATCTACAAAACAAGAAGAAGATCACTGTCTACATGCGATTTCTAAAAACTACCCCATCTCCCTTTCACACCCCCAGTAGAATTTTGGTTCTTATTGATGAAATTTTGCTCACTTAACGTTCAAAATAAGAGGAAATTTACTGTGTAGGGGTAGGGGTAACACATCACAACTCTAAAAACTTTACTCCATTCATAACCCCAGGCAACGCCGGATACTTCAGCTAGCACCAAAAATAAAACCGTTTATGGATTTCCTCCTTGCGACTTTACCTATATTAAGACGAGATATAAAAATAGAAATAAATGAAATTTATAAAACAAAAAATGGAAAGTATAAGAAAATTATCATCTTATATAGTTCCTATTCAGGTGGTAATTGAAGATGTCCACATATATTGAGACAAGATATCATGTAAACAAGACAAGACATAAACCAAATTAAATTCATAACAGAATTATTTAAAAAATCCCTCATGACAAACATTATTTTATGTAGTTCTTATTCAGGTGGTAATTGAAGATGTCTCCCCAAGATTTCATATAATAATAATACGATATGAAATAAAATAAATAAATTTTTACTTGAATAATTTCATGAAATTTGAATTTTAAGCAAAATTGTTGTTATTGTTATTGTCTAACGTTTATTACGTCCTAATTTTTATAAAGCAATTGCTTACTACTACCTAGCTTTCCTCTTGATTTATATAAGCATATATGGAACAAGTATTATAATTTTTTTATTTTATTTTTATAAACATCTGGTTGGGTAGTATTTGGAATGTTTTTTTTTATCAATTCATTTGGAGTATTATTATTTAAAGGTAATATTTTTCTCGACTGTTGACCAAAGTCAACTATTGAAGTTTTTTTTTTTTAAATTTGCGCATATTATCTATAATGTTTGAGAAACCCTGCCCTTAGTGACACAGTCGTGACTCGCTGAGGGAATCCAGTATGGTATCTCTCCCGCTGCAACGTCCCATTTTTAATCTTCTATTTTCTTGCGTCACTTTTTGCGGCGTACGCCTCACGGCCGGCGACCGGAACGGTGACGGATGCGCCATCCATCTCCGGCTGGCCCTTCACTATTCCCTTCCGCCTCTTTGTTACATGTTATTCTAAAAAAACGCCTCTCATAATAACGCACTCTGATTCCCCTGTCATTGTTGGTTGCTGTGTCTTCTTCATATCTCTACCGTGTGGCTGCGATGCGGGATGTAAATCATGTTTTTGTTTTGCGGTTTTTTGTTTAGTTATAATCGGTGACAATTGGAACAGTGCTGTTTGTGACATCAATTTATCAATACCTGCATAATATTGATGAATATCCATATCCATTCTCCACACATGTCACTTGCTGCTAGCGATGGTGACACCACGCCTTTCGGGACCGCGGATCGCGCACGAATATTGCTGTAATTTATTTCGAAGCCAGTGCATTATCTTATTATGTACAAGTGAAGTGTGTGTTGTATCACATCGTTTTCTCGCAGGAGTAAAAAGTGAGGATGGAACTCGAACGAGTTATGCCGACTCTTGACATGACCTGACTCGAGCATTCGAATCACTCGATCGTATCATCGTGTCATGTATCCTGTTAACGATCTAAACGTATTATCGAACATGCTCATTTTCGCTAGACTATTTTCATGTCAGTTTCTCCGATACGCAAAGAAAATAATAGTTGCGAATTTGCGATCTATCGTGGGTGGTTTGCAGCTCCAGGCCCCACATATAAACGCCAGCCACATCACGTAGTTATGGGTTCTGACCCCCGGTCTAGAGGTCCTACGTTATATTATGACAGATTGCTAAAATTATGGTTGAATTCTTCCTCGTCCATCATTTATTTTTCATGTCGGCTTACGGACTGACGTATCGATATCATGGAAATGAACGCCGTCGCTTGTAAATCAATCTCCCCGAGGGAAACGGATTCCGGATTCTTCGCTGAAAAGAATTTTCTCTTACCCTTTTTTGCATTCTTCTCTCCTGGTATTCTGCTTCATTTATTGTGAACATACTCTGCGAAGATCCTTAGCTACAAATCCAGAGGTCGCGGGTTAAAATCCCGGCGTATCCAAGTAATTTTTTTTAATCATTGAAGGATGATATTAACAAATCTCAAATGAAATCTGAAACAGAAAATATAGAGAAAAAAATGTAACGACTCAAACCCAGGACCTCCCTGTCTATCCGGGACCTGCGCTCTAACCAATTGAGCTAATGCCACCCTATTGTTCTCCGTAATTTTTATCGATATATGTGTTATTTCACAATTTATTCATTAATAATAATAATACATAGTATATTTTCGGCACATTCCAGAGCGGTAGATACTTTCAGTATCGCCCTGGTGAAAGATTAAAATTGAAACGTTAGTTGAAATGGCTTTAGCCGTGTTTTCTTGGTCAGATCTGAATAGCCAGGTTGTTATTGGATTATGTTGTGTGGCTGAAGGTAGTGGGAAAGGGAAAGAGATGAGGAAGAGAAATGTTGGGAAGTACCTGGCGATTCAAATCTTGATACAAACCACGGCTAAAGCCATTTTAAGCAATGTTTAGATTTTGAATGGTGTTCTTTCACCACGGAGATTTGAGACTATTTACAACTTTGGAATTTTTGCAAAATATCATTTGCATGGATTTTAGAACATAATATAAAGAGCTATCGAAAATTACAAGTACATAGAGATTCTAAATCATAAAGTAATGAACAATCTTTAGCAAATGTTTAACAGTGATATAAAATATAAAAGTAAAACAATAGTATAACACAAATCATTACTGCTACATTATCCAATCTACAATATTACATATTGTAGGATTCACCAAAGTGCTGGTATAGATGACGCTTTACTATATAAATGGAGTCAGCAAATACATCAACAACACCTCCAAACCTGTTGCCCAGATCATGCATCCTATTCGCTAATGAATGAGACTGATAATGATGATGAGTTGGTTGTGTAAGTGTTGCAGAAAAATGTTACAATTTGTCTTGTGTTGCTCGTCGGTACATTTAATTTAATAGTGGCGAGGATGGAAGGGCTGTCAATTAGGTTGTTAATGATTCTATATAATACAACTAGCTCTGACATAATTAAGATGCAATCGTTACATCAAACTTACATAATTAATATTTTCAATTGTATTTTTTTTTTAATTTTTAATCATGCCAATATCTCGTTGATGAACCTTGCCGCAGCATCAGTGGCTGGTTGAATTTTATTTGGCTTAATTGGCGTTTAATCTAGACGTGAGACGACATACGAAACCATTAATAAAATTAACTAGTTGTCTCAAGTGAAAAAACCCTGCCGTGGAATATATTTGCAGTAAAAATGCTCTTGAGTTATGAAGGCAGCATCCCCCGCGTACGGAGCGATGCTTCCTTGTTATTTTTTTTCAAGATTTCGCGATAAACAGTACCTACTCGGATTCTACCGGAACTCTGTCTCGGTTCCTGTGCGTAAAAAGTTTTTAAAATACCGCACCTGTACGAGAAACCTCCAATAAATCTCGTCCCCGTCCTGATGCTTTAAAAAATATTCCCATTTAGGCCCAATAAATCAAGTCTTATCTTGGGAGACAGAATGAACTAAGTGACTCTAAATATTTTTTATTTAAAGTAAGGGTAGGTTATTTTTCATCGAAAAAGAACAGTGCTGTGCCGATACTGAAACACTGTTATTAATCAAATGCGTTAGGAAAACACAATATAAAAAGGTTATTCCAACGACCGGAATTTGAACGCTAAGATTTTCACTCATACTAGCGATTACTCTAACCATTGAGCTATCCTAGTAATCTAATTATCAAGACGTTGATTGAAACGGCTCTAGACGTGTTTAGTAACTACATCATTCTGCATAACCAGGTACTTCCCAATCTTCCTATCCCTTTCAGCTCGGCTCGATACGATCGTGCGTTCTGATACACATATCATATAATGGAGCTGTCTTGGAGCTCACGATCGTGTTTTTTTAAAAGAAGGGGAGGGGGTAGATATATATATATATTTTAATTTCCTGTTCCCATAGGAAGCCGAAGGTAAGTCCGAAGTATAGCAATTTTACTAATTTATTTACACCCTTTAGGTTTTTTACATTTAAAAATTTAGATTAGGGTATAAAAATTTACATAATAATAATGGTTTATTTCCCGGCTCCGTGCAGGGGATGTGTAATACAATGTTATCCATGTTGCCATTATAGCAAACAGAATACAAAAAAATAAGAAAGGATAGAAATTAATCAACATAATGCAACAAATAAAAATATAAAATATATGCTTATAATAAATAGCACCTGTGAGTAGTAATTATTCTTATTTAATTTTAGTTGTAAATTACATTTTTTTATTTCGACCACCAGACTAGGCACAGACTGCCCGGGTTTTGGCGGTTAGTATCAATTATGTAAATACGTAGTTGATCAAAGGAAGATGAAAAGAAAAATAAAGAAAAAAATGTAAATACAACACAGCGTAATCGTTCGTATTGTATTGGTGACACAAAATGTTATAAATTTCTTATATGGAATAAATGAAAATATCAGTAGATCTGAATTCTTTTCCGAGATGTAACCTATGGACTGCGGAACGGATGATACAGTTTGATTCGGTACTCGGAACGTTCTGAGCTTCGTTAAGTCAGATGCATCCATTGAGCCATTTACGAATTTGTGTAAAAGTACCAAAATGCAAGATTTAAAAGAAAAACATGTCCGGGCTGAAAGGGATATAGCTTATTTTACATTAAATTAATAACGATTACTTTGTTTAAAATGACTGTATTTAATATGTAAATAAAATAATAACCACTTTGTTTTATATGTAAATTAAACCAAGTAATTGTTAAATGAATTCATTTGTAATCATCACTTTATTAATATTTACATATCCACATTATTATTTTTTTAGTATTCTGTTTATTCCTGATGAGGAAAGCTTCGCTTTCGAAACGTGTTGATATGTATGTATTAATAAAGTCGTGATTACAAAGTAATTTTTAATTCATTTATTAATATTGAGGCCACAATAATACCAACCCTTTGAAGAAATTATAAAGTAATTGTTATTAATTTGATAAATATGACTCCACAAAGTGATTATACATCTTTTGAAAAAAATATTTTACATCACTTACGTTGCTCACGTTCTCACTGATTATTGCATTAAGTCTTCATTATAAGCAAAGTTTCATAAGGTTTACTTATTAGTTATCAGCATGGTTTCAAGTTTTATCCGCTAGGAGCATTTACCTGTATTTATTACAACATTGATGATTTAATCACGAAATCACCACCAGAAGATGTAAGGATTTTTTCCCCGCTTTCGTCGTTTCTGCCTTATCGAATTGTGTGAATTATTAACTATTTAAAGTTGATTTTTTTTGGTTGTAAATAAGATTTTCAGGGTAAAATGTGTTGGTGAAATTGTTCAACCCCTCGCGCTGGATACAAACGGCTCCTCGGAGAGCAATAAGGCTAAATTGAGTTACTCCTTACACCACGTGATGCCACCCCCTTCCTTTTACGTCGCCCAAGTCGCGGAAACATAAATATGAGGAGGAGATAATAATATTATTTCGCTGTACTGCTGTACAGTATTGTACACACGCGGAGAAAGGACTTTTACTAGGTGGTTATATGACTGATACACCTAAAAGACTTGCACTTCTTCTGAGCTGAATGAAGCTTCGACACAACATTTCACATGGAATTATGAGAAGAGTAAAACAAATGTCTCTCGGTGTGTCTTCTTTGGCCCGTAACGAAATAGATTTGAAATGTCGCTGCCGAAGAGGAATTTAGTTTTCTTTTTCGATTGTGAATCTATCTGAAAATTGTCTCTAAAACAGGCTGTAAACGTCAGGCCAATGTTTTCATTTGGAAGTAGTAATTATTACGAATCGAATCTTCACTTTGTTTCCCTGAAGAGAGTATCAAATTTATTTTCTTCAATTTTTTTTTTAAAGAAAGACAAATATTTCCTGCTTACTAATAACCTGACAATATTTCAAAATCTCCTACTACCGTCACAATAAGCGGAAGATGTTGCTTGTGTCGTAATGGAGGAATTAGCCAGCTGAAGAATTGAACTCACGATGCCTGAATGAGACCCAAACACAATGCCAACTCAGCCACTGACTGGTCAACCTACTGTTTTAACCTATTCTATTTCCATCCCTTAATCTTGTTTTACATCAACGCATTTGTGTTTTATTCATTTGTGCGTACCTGAAATCCTATTTTTTTCTTCTTTCCTAAACTCATGATAGAATAAGTCGGTTACGCCCGAGGAATACATGGCATGACCAGGTGAATCAAGTACTTGAGTTGGGTAATTTCAAAATTCAGAACAACCGAAGAGTGTATTTGAGACGGTTCATGGAGTGAATGGATCAAGGAGCACGTGACGTGGCAGAGTTGTTTGGCGATCTATCATCCTTGCCTACCTCGCGTTGGTTAGTTAGTTTTACTTAGACAATACTCTCGATATTGTATTATTTTCAATTATGTGATGTCATGTATTGACTACATAACATAATAACTGTTAAATTTCGGTATACAAATATGAGAAGCCACCAAAAACGATATCTTTGTATTACCGATTAAATCGTTTTCACCCGATATCCTGTTCAAATCGCTCAAATGTGTTTCTATCCAACGGACATCAAAACATTCGTTTTCAGTTGTAATGTTATTTGATTGTAAATATTTTTTTATTCGGCTTGTTTAGTGGTATTTTCATATGCAATTTGTGGTCCCAGGTACAGAAATAAATCTAGTCTACTTGCAGTAAATCGCATGTTCGCCAGGTTTACTGGCAACATTAGTCGTTCCAGCTACATTCCTATTCCTGCACCGGCCATTCGGAATGTTGCCAATTTATCCCAAGATTGCCATCTGACTGAATATTTGTAGCGGCAACATAATCCGATGGCAATACTGGAAACACGCATTGCACTGAAGGTGCAGATCGTTCAATAATTTCGAAACAGTGCTTATGGTTAGGGAAAGGCGATTATCATTTGTTAAAATTTTTGAATGATGGTGAAAATTTGTCTTTTGTGGAAGAAAAACAACAAATAACACACGAACAGAACTTACAGGCTTACACTGATGATGAATATGTTAGAGAGGGGAAATGAAAAGGAAAACAAGCTCCAAAAGTTATTGAAGTCTTAAATAGTCTATGTCGATGGCTTTTAGAGTTGAAAACTGCTATGTCCCTGGACGAGGAACAAAAAGTAAGTTGTCCTGGACAGCTTGTACTTGTTTAAGAAATTATGTGATTTAGCTGGCAAGAAAATGTGATCAACATTGTTTTAACCCTTCGGGTTTTTAAATATTTTTGCTTAGAAATGCCAACGTCGTTGAAATTTCACAATGATTTGAGGTATTTTAACCTGTCGTATAAAGCAATACCTTTTTAAAAACTAGATAAAATAATCTTTTAAAAACTAGATAAAATAAAATTTCTCATGAAATTTCACAATGATTTGAGGTATTTTAACCTGTCGTATAAAGCAATACCTTTTTAAAAACTAGATAAAATAATCTTTCAGACGTTTGAATTTAAAGTAAATATAGATATTTCTAAATAATAACATTTTAATATCAAACATGAAAAATGAATGACGATGGGGTGAATGTTCCCAAAATTAGCATGGATGAAATTAAAAGATCAATTAGATGTATGAAGAATGATAAGGCTGTTGGTTTCGACAATATTGCTGCTGAATACTTTAAAGGAAATAGCCGTATAATTCTCACATCGTTATGCAAACTTTTTAACCAGTGTCTAGAGGAGGGTTACACCCCATTAAATTGGAGAAGGGCTGTGATCATGCCTCTATACAAAGGGAAAGGGTCACGCATGGAATGTGGAAATGACAGGGCTATTAGCCTGCTAAGTTCAGTTGGTAAGCTGTATGGTAGGATATTGATTGAAAGGGTACAAATTAAAACAAAGGATAAAATATGGGATGTGCAAGGCGCATTTATGAGTGGAAGGGGGTGCATGGATCAGATTTTCTCGTTGCGTATGCTCACAGAGAAGTTTCTGGCAAAAAAACAGAAACTTTTCTCTGCTTTTGTAGATCTACAAAAAGCATACGACAGAGTTGACAGAAAAAGTTATGGAAGGTGTTGTCTAAGTATGGTGTGAATACAAATCTTATACAGGCAATCGCATCGCTGTACGAGGGAAGCGTTGCATGTGTTAGGGCAAACGGTGATTTTACGGGGTGGTTTGACATCACAAAGGTGTTAAGCAAGGCTGCGTAATGTCACCGTGGTTATTCAATCTATACATGGATAATTGTATGCAAGAATTGAAAGAGGTGGGCCTGGGCGCGAAAATGAGTAGTCAGCAAGTATGTTGTCTGTTGATGCATGTTGATGCTGATGATGCGGTGCTGATTACTAACAGTATGGAAGATCTACAGTTCCTCGTATCTAGGATGAACGAAGTATGTATGAAGAATGAGCTAATGATGAATATAAATAAGTCCAAAGTCATGGTGTTTGAAAGAGAGAGTACGAAAACAGTATGCAATTCGATATTTAGAAAACATATTCATTTTATTTATTGAATTTGAAGGAAAATGGTCACTTCGCTTTTATATATGTAAATAATTTTGAATGTCTGAGAATTCCCAGCGAAATACCAAAAAACATTTTACACAATTTTTTTTGCTCAAATAGGCGTCAATTTCTTGGATACAGTTTAACCGACACTTGTATATGGCATTTATTGTTGATTTAAATATCCCACGTAACATAACCACACTTTCAGACTTATATTTACACTCCTAACATGACATTATTGTATGATTGTTTGACCAATACTAACGAAATATGACGCAAATTAATCGTTAATACACTGAATAATATCAAATACTAACTAACTAACTAACCATCACGCCGTTTCCCCGCAGGGGTAGGCAGACAGGACTGACCGCCAAACAATTCGATCTTGGCATACACTTCTTGCTTTATTCACATTCATACATCGTCTCATACATTCTCTTTTATTATTCCGACTTCTGACATTGCCCGACTCAAGTATTTGATTCACTCGATCTTGCCATGTCTTCCTCGGGCGTCCCCGTCAAATACTAATATTTTTTAAGGCATTATAAACAAAACCGCAGCTTTACTTTTCACTTTTTGACCAATAACCTATAATGTCGCGAATTCGGAATAAGGAAATTTATAAATCGTTATTTAAAAGTGAATAAAAAATCATCTCATCATAACACCGTGTTACGTTGGTACCATTGCATTTGGAACATCTGACGTCATGTGCGCATTCTGTTTTTGGATTACTATGGAAATTTTTATTTTTCGATTTTGTCTTGTATTTTAAATATGTATTTTTTGAGTTTCGACGAAATTTAAACATAATTTGGGTGATTTTAAGGTTAATGATTGTTGTTCAATTTAAAAAAAAAACTATTATTGATGAAAGACATTAGAGTATTCTGATAATGTTAATTCTCAATAGTATTATTTTTCTTTGAGTTATAGTTTCTGAAAAGGTACGTAATTTTATTACCTATGTTTCGTTATGGTTTAATTAGAGTATTATGTTAATGTTAATTCTCAATACTATTATTATTTTTTGAGTTCTAGTTTCTAAAAAGGTACATAATTTTATTACTTATGTTTAGTTATGGTTTACCATGAATCGAATGTAAAATTATGTACGGTAAAGCTCATCATTGTTTTGACATTTGACATTCTAACCTCAAAACTAGTCAAAACCGACCGGCCATAGATTTGGAGCGTTTTACTTGGCTTTGAAAAATTGAAACTTTGTAAATTAATATAACTATGAAAAAAATATATATCTCAGCAGGATATAAGAAAAGATAATTTTTTTTTATAATTTATGGAAGCCTGTAGCTATACCATATTTGGCCCAAGCGGTTATAATGGAATACATGATGTTTGCGGCTAAGTCTGTCGTTACGAGGTTGAGGGGTTAAAATAAGTTTTAATTTTATTGGAATAACTTATTGAAGCTAATGAACCTCACTGTAATATATTTTTAATCATTGAAGACAGTATTAACAACTCTTAGAATCTAACATGAAACCAAAAAGAAATATATATCGGCAGTAACTGGGACTCGAACCCAGGACTTCATGATCTACCCAGGACCCTGCGCTCTAATCCACTGAGCTACGACTACTCCATTCCGACCCGTCATTTAAAAAAATATATATAAATATATACTTAGTGAGAAAATGCAGTTACAGACAGTAAAATAAAAAATAAATAAATAAATAAAATTTAAAAAAATATACGGGGAACTCGCCTGCATCCTAGCTATTTCTCACTTATAAATATGACACAGATAAATAAACCTTTTAAATAATATTCAGACAAATTAACGAATTTAAGATTGTGTTACACAGAAAGCATTTGAAAAAGTGCACAATGCCTAAATAAAGTAACAGAAGGTAAATAAACTTTGCAAATAATTTTTACAAGAATGTAAAGGGGAAAGCAATTATTAAATTAAAAATAGTGTTATACAAAAAAATAATAAAAAATACACAATGTGTAAACACTGTTCGTTGAATTTTGTTTTGTCATTTTTTTTCTTAAAAGTACTGCATGTATCAAAGAATATGTCGGAATCCATCAAAGTTTGATTTTGATTGAATAACTTGCACATTTTTCTGATTGGACTCAGAATTTGTGCGCGTCCTGCTATGCTAATCTGATCATATCATACTTCGATTTCTTATGAACTGTTAATATCATCTTCAATAAGGAACTCCAGTGAAAAATATAATGGGTTTAAAAATATATATTCGTATAGATCAGCAAATTCCGATTCTGAATGTATGACTTTCATTGTATATAATTATACGTAGATTTTATAAATCGTTATATAAAAGTGAATTAAAAACCGTACCATCAAAACACCATGTTCTGTTGGTACCACTGCTTCTGACGTCACACATGCAGTTTTCGAGCCCAACTTATAACTAAATAAGGTTTTTTCCGCTTTTTATAATCTATGGCTTATAACTTCGCTGTTTGCAGTCTTCATTTTGCTCGTAAAATAGTTATGTTTGTTTATTGCGACTACTTGAGGGTTTTTGTTTGAAAATTCAACAATTTTAACGAATTTGTCTACTTAATAATCTCTTCCGCTTGCACAAAACAGCAACGTCATTCTCACATTGGTGATTATTTCTGGAAGTGGAGGATTTCTAACGATACCTCAAACCTATTATTTCTTACAATGCATAATATATTTATTTTTATTTGAAGACATTAAAGTTCAAAACTATTTAATTTATTCAACCTATTCATGTCACCGGCTGTTTGTCAAGTTCACAGATGCGCATGCGTCAGTTTTCACGCATGCGTAGAACACTGATGGAAGATATTAACGCAAGCGATTCTGATTTGCCTTTCAAATATAATTTAAAGCATTAAAGGACTTAAAAGACTTTCTTTGAATGCTGATAAATTGTTAATTAGTTGCGCATATGAATGGATTTTTGCACTTTGGTACAATGCTCCTACAATAGTAACGAGACACTGATATTCTACAATGTGTCCTTCAATAAAAAGCAGTGAAATTTGAGTATAAAGTTCTAGATGTTTTGTATGGAATCCATATAATATCGATTACCGCCTATTGAATCGCTAATCCGACTACTCGTGTGACGTCACACCCAACAAGCCATATATTTCGTGCGTTTTGGTGGGCTTTAAAAAATTGAAACTTTAACAATTATTTTAACCATGAAAACGAACTTTAAAAAAAAAATTAAATAAGCAGAAAATTAAGTTAGGATGTCAACGTTAATAAAGAAAAATAAAAAAAAATGGACTGGAGTTCCTTGTTAACATTAACATTGTAGAAAAAGTCAACAAAATACAAATCGGATAGGTATATCCGAGACACTATCTAATGATTACAAATAAATTCGGGTTAGAATCTTGTAGTCGTAAAAAGGTAGCAGCCTAAGTATGTGGGAATTAGTTGAAGATGATATTAACAGTAAGTTAGAAATCGAAGTATGATACCGGTAAAAAAAATGTTGTAAAAAAAAGGTTTAAATAAGTGCTTGAATATTTTTTTTTAATCTTTCCCAGCGCGTGTAGGTGTAGTCGAGAAATTGAGGTATGCTCTCAGTGGTATCGCTACAAATACATTGATATTATCGAATATGGGGTTCTTCGAAATTGACCAAATGTTTTAAATAATAATAATGTTTTATTATCTTCTCTTTTTTATAAAAAAATAACAAATAATGATATACTCACTGGTATTTCCCATGCTGAGGATTTCGTTTACAAAATATTAACCCTTACTACTTTTTTGTCGGGTGCCAGCCGACGTCACTATTTGTACGCTACAACTCAGTTGTCGGCTGGCGGCCGACAAGATAAAACGTGCGCGCGCGGTGTATTTTCGCCCGCAAAACTTCACACGTGACGTTGTTTCTTGTGATTATTCGATAAAAAACATTTAAATTCACGTTTTAATAAGATTTTGACTGTTTTCCGTTTTTGTTTTACTATAAAATAACCCTTTTGTAACTTGCCTATCAATAAATTAATATTTTGAAATTACTTAAATTAGAGTTGGCTGACAACAAATATTAAAAAATAAAGGTGTGGTAAGGTTTAAATTACATTATATTGAATTGATATGCTTGATGAAAAAAAAAATTTAAGGTGAGGTGTTTTAAGTGCAGTTGAGTGGTTTCGGTGTTAGTCTGTATTTGTTGTTAACTTATTTTCTATTTCATATCTCGCTATGTAACGTATCCAGTGTTTTATTTGATTTGATTAAGTTTATTATGGAGTTATAATATTGCTGTCTTTTCCTTCCTTACATATTTAAATGATTGGAAGAAAGACTGGTATGCTCTAAATAAAACAGGACGGTAATCATATATTCCTGACGATGAAAGCATCGCTTTCGATACATGTACGATAGATATCAATGTATATTTATAAAGTGGTGATAGGTTTATGTATATTTATAAAAAGATAAGTATATTTTTAAATTCATTCATTAATAATGACGCCACAAAGTGAAAACAAATTTTTAAAAGAAATTATATATATGAATGCGGTGTATTTTTCAAAATATTTTGAGTTTTTTGACAGTTCTGTCCAACTGTGAAGTTTTCCACCCTTTTATGCAATTAGTATTATGCTTTATGTCTTCAGCAACGTGACTTATTATCCTTATTTGTTTCTAAAACAATAGATAAGTACATGGGTTAATCTACCCTTCCAGATTTGAATGTTTATGCCAGGGGAAATTCACTACCCGCTTGTCGAAGAATTACGCACAATCAAAGTCCACTCCGTCAAAGTGTCCAACTCTCCGAAACTCGTCAAAGACTTCGCCAACGGCTCCGACGCAATTGTCAGAATAATTGAACTGTGCCAACTCAATTTGGACAAATGTTCAAGAAAGCCAACCTGCCACGTCTAATAATTTACTTGATAATTGTTCTATGGTTTAATATAATTGCATTGGTTTCACTACTCGATTTAGCCCGAGGTTTTTTCTTATTTAACATTTGAAGAGTTGAGATCAAACGGTACGGCGCATCTTATATTTAGACAGTTTAATGCTCACGATGGAAATGTCTTTGCCAGCTGAAAACATTTGCGTTGATCTATAAAAGGTGTAACAGCACGTACGCGACAATCTTTAACCAGTGATTCCTGAGCATATTTCGAGTAAAAAAATTGGATGACATTTTTGTCTCCGATGACAGTAAAGAAAACAGTAGGTATTGGACAATTAGGGTCGAAGTGGGGGGTTGGGCGGTTACTTGTCTGAGTGACCAGTGAGGAATTAGAAAAAAATCAACATTTTTTATTCCAAATATGTCCAGTCACCGGTTAAAGTTTGTCGGGTACGTGCTTTTATACACTGTAAAATCCAAATACTACGCATCCCTTTCTAAGCATATAGTAGTCTTTTTTTTGGTACAGAATATACACACACTCGTACATAATGGTTTGACTGTCCAACTAGGAGGATTTCCAGTTTTAGGACAGTCAAACGTTTGTAACCACATTCTTCCATAGTATCATATTTATTACTCCGACACGAGTATTTTTTTCACTCGATTGCTCCATCTCTTCCTGTGACGTTCCTGACCATTTTCATTTATTTTTCAAGATAATTTTTTCTTTGTCCAACCACTGTCCAAGTCCGTCGCGACCATCCAATCGTCCCTTTCTTAATCTGATTACTTTACGCTTACATTGGTCGTCGGTAATTCCGTGATTAATCCACTCAAACACCTCACGGACTACATTCGGTCTAACTTCGCCCCCGACCATTTTCATTTAATTTTCCAGATCCTTCTTTCTTCATCTACACGCTATTAAACACCTTCTGTCCATGTCCATCACAACCATCCAATCGTCCCTTTCTTACACCCAGTTTCGTTACGCTTACTTTGGCCTTCAATAATCCTATCACACGTGTTTTGGGCACACATACATCTCAGATAGGCTACGCTGCTACTGTATTCAGTCTAACTCGGTCCCTTCTCTGCCAATTCCATGCCTCACTGCCGCCCATCAGTCGAGTAGTTTATAAACTGTTTTAAACTGGGTAAGCGGCAAACCGAGGACGGCCCCTACAACCGCCCCTACAAACTACAGCACCGGGGACACTCGGCACCGTTCGGGGCTACATTAATGAACTTGTCACGGTTGTGTATCACCCTTTCCCGGCCGTTTGCGTTCGCGGGAACATATCTCCAGAGTTATGTATGTCCTCAATTTGGTTTAACCGCGAAATATCCGTCCCCACAGTTGGTTTTTAAGTTTTAGGGGATGCACCAAATAATGACATCTTTAGGCATTCTTAGTTTAAAAAAAAAAAATTATTTGTCAATAGTTTATCAAACGCATATACAAATATATATATAGACCTTTGTAACATGACAAATTCGACGTTTAAAACTCACCTTAACATTTTTCCCGTGTCAAAATATTATATCTGATAATTATAGACTATTTTTTTTAATCTTAGTTATAAACCATATGAAAATTGTAACCGCTTTAATAATAATAATAATAATAATTGGATGACTTGTATAGCACCGTTTTTGTGAAAAATCACCTCATGGGCGCTGTACAAATATTATTTGCTAGGGTTTATCTTATTATGTACAGATACAGAAACATACTTACCTGGAAGGTCGATCCAAATTAACACGTTAAATTATAAAGTTTTATAATTTAAAAAATAAATAAAACAATAACTTTGTTTACATCACTTTTATTTTATACTTTTGCCGACCGGGTTTCGCTACTACCGTAGCTTCTTCAGGGCAGTATGAACTAAGATACACATGTGTTATAGATTGATAAAAACAGGCGAGTGGCGGGCCAAGGGTGGGAGATCAGCGGGTACCTGCTGGCCAGGAAGTATGTGTACTTTGTTTATTGGTTATTTTATAATTTCTTCAAACGATTGGTAACTTTGTGGCGTCATTATTAATTAAATAATTAAAAATGTACTGTTTACACCACTTTTATAAAAATAAATATTTGTTTTTGTAAATTTAATTATATAGGTTTAGCTTGAGAAGATATGATTTTGTACGCATTGGACCCAATATTAGAAAGCACTGCACATTGGATGATATTGCAGTTACTATTTAAATCCTATTTGTCATTAATGTTATATTTTTTAGAACGTCGAAGAGGAGGAGGTATTTATTTGAAATGTTATTATTATAATTAGATTTTTATATATTTTTTTTTCTATGTCGTGGACTATAAAAAGTTTTTTTTGTTTGTTAATGACTTTAGGTAGGTACTGACAGCTAGCTTCGCTATGTAAATTGGGATGCTCTATGTAGTGTGTAAAATAATAAATAAATCATAAATTTATTTAAATGATTTTCTCATGACATATTTAACAATTTATAATGAATAGTTTTATAACAGAGATACTAATAAAACTAAGAAATGTGAAGGAAGCGGTATGGTTATTTTTTTAAATCTATTTTTTAAACACAATAACAATAAATAAATAGTTTTTTTTTATAAAACTATATCGAAACACTTTTATAGAAATATTTTCTCATATTGATAAATTTGAAAGCTCCATAGCTCCTGGAAAACAACATGTATGGCCTATCTTTAATTAATCAAATTAATATAAGTGTGAACTTTACGAGCACCCTGAAATGTTTTTAATCGGTAGTAATTATTAGTTTTTCCATTGTGTAATAAACACTGCGGACGCGATTCAAATACTCGTATATCTTCTAATGCAATCACTACCTTTACAAGTACTCACATAATATACCAGATAATCTCCTTACTTAAAATCACTTTATAATTATTATACCATGTACGTATGTACTAACTATATATTTATAAACATTTAATATTGTTCCTCTTTGTATTATGCTGCACAGTGAATACTGTAATGAATTGTGTGCTTACCTATAACCGAAATCATCACCATAACTTGTACATAGACTTCTCGTGTACCTAGACTTCACGCAGAAGGTAATCCCTTTTCAGATATAGTAGATAAATGTTCAACTGCTCGGAATACAAATACAAACAGACGATTATTGCAAACAGCCACAACAATTATTAAGATATGTGTCTAGAGTATAATTATCAGTGAATGTGAGGTATATTTTTTTAATATTCGCCTTTGTGGCAAATTATTTGGAGTGGTACTTACACTATGTTATTCCTGTTTTTGTTCGTGAGACAAATGAAGTATTTAGTTGTTGTATTTCATGAAGGCTATCTATTTTATCCATCTATGTACCTACTGTGATGTGTTTTGCACCTGTGTGACTATTATAATGAACTAAATATGTAAAAGCCCATATAGGTGGTATATAATATAATAAATAAATAAATAAATAAATAACCATATTAAAAAGTGTATTTGATTACCATAATAATTATGTGATGTATTTTGTTGGAGAGTCAAAATAAGATGGAAATGAAGTTGCTGTCTGAAAATAGCCGCGTTTATCAGAAATTTACAGACAAATATTTTACGGCTTTATGCAAGCGGGTTTTCTGCTTTGTAAGATTCAATCAATCATTACGCAGGACTGCCAGGTTCTTATCTGTGTCATAACATTTTTCAATGTAACACATCCAAAATAGCTCTTTCGTGTACAGTACCTCTCCGGCACTACAGTACATATATACGTGAGCCTTTCCGTTATTGTTTTCCGAACTCCGCAGTTCAATAATATAATTTATTTCTTACCGTACGTGTTTTTCTCTTTTAATACCGCATCTTCTTTCTCTTCTTAATGCTTTTAGCATAGTTTTCTTTTTAGTGTGTTTTTATATCTTTTGTATTCTTTTATTTGCGAATTGATCGGCAAGTAGATACTTTTCCTAGCAAGTACCTTTGAGGTTATATTAAAATTAATAATAATAATAATAAAGTGATTACCTCGTAAGTGTACTTTATGGTATGTTTTGTCATCAGGGGGAATGATATGGAGGAGGAGAAGAAGGTTAGTGAGTACCTGGCTGTTAAGATTTAGTCACTAGATACGGCTAAAGCCATTTACCTTCTACTGCTGACGTAAATTTATGAATTTTAACTGCTGAAAATAGGTCTCGAGTGACCCATTGACATTTTCTGTCACATCGTGCAAGATAATTGACGAATATTATTGTATTATATTTTCGGTACTTATTATTTATTGATTTTTTTTTACTAAATAATAAAAGCCGGATTTAAACACATTTTTTCTTCAATTTATTGGAATGATTTATTGAAGCTTGTAAACCTCATTGTAATATTTAATCACTGAAGAAGATAATATTAAAAAAATCGCGATGAAACACGAAACAGAAAAAGATACAGAAAGCAATTAGGTCTCAATAACTCAATTGGTAGATACGCCAGTCCCGGTAAGACTAGAAGTGCCGTGTTCGAGTCTAATTTGCGATCGTTACCTTTTTTTATTTATTTTCTGTGTCTTTTTCTGTTTCATGTTTCATTTAGATTTGTTAATATTATCTTCTTCCATGAATATTTTTTTTTTGTTCTAGACTGCATAGTTAAAACGGTTATTGCATTCATGCAGTCTTTGATCCTCGTACGTCAGCAGTAGAAGGTTGAACTAGGGCGATACTGAGAGCATGTTTAAATGTGGAATTTTTTTATGTGAGTACCGTACAAGAGTCCTAACTGCCTCCAACCATCTGGAGCCAGTGAGAATATGGCATTCCCAATTGGTGTATGTTGTGAGGCTAAAGGTTGTGGGAAGGGGGAGAAGATGAGGAAGAGGAAGGTGGGGTGGAACCTGGCTATTCAGATCTGGTCACCATACACGGCTAAAGCCATTTCAAGCAATGCTTCGATTCGGAATGGTGGTCTTTTACTAGGGCGATACTGAAAGTGTCTACCACTCTGGAACGTACCGCAAATATACGATACTTTATTTTAAATTGATACACTGTAAAATAACATAAATTCAAATGTATATGTATTAATATATTTGCGCACGCCAGGATTTGAACCCGCGACCTCCGGATTCGTAGCCGAGGATCGTAACCACTCAACCACGGAGGCCGTGAATTCGCAATTGACCGAAGTAACGCTACGGAAATAAGCCGCCTTTTAATGGTTATGGGAACTGAAGCACAAAGGGTTTTAACTTTTTATGTGTTGCACTTTGCGGCACCTTTCCCCCCAATACCCTTGAGCTAAGTTTTCTCACAGACATTGCCTGGGTATGTTTATTTTAGTGCAAAATCATTTTCCTAATTATGAATATTTTAAAATATGTTCTCGAGAGATAGGAAGACTGATAAGGACTTTGATAGAAGGGTGAATGCAGGAAATATTGAAACTTGAACAGTTAATAATAATAATGATAATAATATGATAATTTGTATTGCGCCATTTTTGTAAAAAATCGTCTCAAGGCAAGGGCGCTGTACAAATATTCCTTGCTAGGGTTTATCTTATTATTAAATAAAACAAGCACTTTGTTTTAAACTACAAACTTATTTTTAAATCATTACCAACTGGTTTCGTTTATTTCAAGCTTCATCAGGGTAAAATGTAAAACTAAACAAAAATACATAGAATTAGCATGTATATGCATGTAGTTTTATAGATAGTTTTGTAGAGATTTGCTTAGTTTTTAGTTTTACCCCGATAAAGCTTGAGATAAACGAAACCGGTTGGTGTTAATTTAAAATTCACTTAGTGGTTGAAGTGTTTGTTTCGTGTAATAAATCTGTCAAACCACGAAGTAATTGCTTTCTACGAAAATACATATTATTAGATTCTAGATTATTGCAACGGAATATATGCGAGTCTCCCCAAATACCAAATTAACAAATTGCAATCAGTATTCAACGCTGCAGCAAGACTTATCACCAGCGTTTCTAAATATTCTCACATTTCAGAGCATCTCAAAAATCTCCACTGGCTCAAATGTCCTGAAAGAATCCAGATCAAGCTCTGCTGGATGGTATTTAAGTCACTTAACGGAATGGCTCCGGCTTACTTATCAGAACTGTGTATTCCCGAAAATACCAACTCACGGCAGTCCACCCTTAGATCAGCAGCGTCATCAGCTATCGGCAGGCTGAAGGAACCAAAGCGCACACCTAATACTAAATTCGGTGATCGTGCTTTCGGAGTGTCAGGACCTAAAGCCTGGAATGAACTGCCGCATGACTTAAGAATTATCAAAGACTCAACAGAATTCAGAACTAAACACATCTTTTCAGACAATCGTATCCATAAATTGAAGAAATTCACCTGTAAATTGCTTAGCTAGGCTTGCCGGTTAGTACTTACCTAAAGTCATTAAATAAATAAATAAAAAAATTAAAAAATTAAAATGAAAATTTAATTAAATTAAAAATTCACGCATCGGTGCGCAAATGCGTCCACAGCCGGCAACACTGTAAATAACCAAAGTGTAAAATAAATTTAAAAAAAAACGTATATATTAATTAAAAGCTTCTTACGCTTTTTAAGGTAATTTTATAGATATTTTCGAGTCCTAAAATTCATTTTATGAATACTTTCTAGTCCTAAAAATTAATACCAATAATTCAATAAATACCAACCCTTCTTGTGCGACTTATCATCTAATAAATGTAACATCAATAGATAAGGAGAAACAAATAACCATGTAAAACTATCATCTCTATAAACAAATTTTTCTAAAACTCTGTTAATCTGAAGCGACCTGCCAGGTAAGTATGTTTTTCTGTATCTGTTTGTACATAATTAGTTAATATTTGTACAGCGCCCTTGAGGTGATTTTTCACAAAAACGGCGCTATACAAATCATCCAACTATTATTATTATTATCTACAATCAGATACAGAGACATACTTACCTGGCAGGTCACTCCATATTAACACGTTATATTATAATTTTTTAGCTTGGAAAGATAATACATAAAAGATTTTAGACTTTAGATCGTGGATAGATTTTATATTTTAGATCGTACACTCAGATACAGTGAATTGCTTTTCCTCAATATACCCTCTTCTAATTATGGGTACCATTCTCCACTGCCTATAATGTCGAGATTTGTTAACTTAAGCCAGGGCCTGAGTTAACAAATCTCGACGAATTTTTGGTACCAGTCTTAATGACTTGTAGGGCTTTACGAAATTAGAACTCTAAGATTATCATTTAAAATGTCTAAAATCATAGACTACTAAAACCATGTTCAGGCTTTGACTTGAATGTTCTCTCAAATGTATATTTTTGTCCTCTTTTTGTCATTGCTTCATTCTTGTATTATGTATGTGCTGGTCTTTTGCTGTAGCTCTTGTTTATTTCATTTCGTGTTATGTATTTTGTGTAATTGGACATTGGTCCGCAAATAAATAAATAAATAAAGATTTTGCCTGCACAGGACATTATATGAAAGAAGCAAGAAGTGTATGCCAAGATCGAGTTGTTTGGCGGTTCGTCCTCTCTGCCTACCCCTTCGGTGAAATGGCGTGATGGTTAGTTAGGACACAATATCAGAGAACTCCGTGTTTATCAGTTACTACTATTTTATTACATTTATTAGAAAGTCAGTGGCAAAAGAAGAGATGGTATTTATTTGAAATATTAATGTTATTTTCATTTATTATTTATTTATTATATTATATGGGCTTTTACATATTTAGTTAATTACAATAGTTACACAGATACAAAACACATCACAGTAGGTACATAGGTAAAATAGATAGCCTTCATGAAATACAACAACTAAATATTTCATCTGTCTCACGAACAAATACAGGAATAACATGTGTAAGTACCATTCCAAATAATTAGCTACAGAGGGCGAACATCAAAAAATATACCTCACATTCACTGATACCTATACTCTAGACACATATCTTAATAATTGTTAAGGATGTGCGCAATAATCGACTCTTTGTATTTGTATTCCAAGGAGTTGAACATTTATTTGCCATGTCTGAAAAAGCATTACCTTCTGCGTGAAGTCTAGGTACAAGAGATTTTTTTTATAATTCAGTCCTATAGTATGTATGCATGTGGATGAATTAAGGAATGTGCCAGACAGCGTTGTGTGACATTTCATCATCTCTGGCTTTTACTTTAGTTCTTTCTGCCTAGACTAAAATAAAAATATTTGCATTTTTATGTCGGCATGATCATCAAACACAAAAAAGTCACCATCTTGTAGATAGGGGGAGCGATTTCTGAAGTCGTTTGGTATTGTTTTTCACTCAGACGAGGCACGGACTAACGCACATTTATTTATGAAAAAATACGAGTTACATTAAGCGCCCCGGAGATATGATACTCATTGATGCGACCGATTGATCGTTTACAGGGGTAATTGAAAAGATCTCCATTTTAGGCTTTCCATTTACGGCGAATAATTCAAATTTTGATTGAAGCTTTATTTGACAATTTATGTTGACCGTCTTCGGGGCGGTTCATAAATATCTATAATTTATTTAAATATTTCTGAATTTTTTTAAATTTTAAGTATATATCTTTTCCCTTGTACATTGTTTTACAAATATTAAATAGGTACCTGTAATTTCTCTTACGCATTAAATATAACATGTTTGTAATTGTATTAGAAATTAAATAAAAATATTATTATTATTATTATCTGAGTTGATCTTACTATAACTATCACACGCATAGGAGCTATTGTATACATTTTTAATTATCTTATTAACTATATACAATCCAAAAACTTTTTGCTGTTCTTTCTTTCTCTGTATCATACACTATAATTTTATGTATTATACACTTTTATATTATGTATTATGTACGGCCTCCATGGTCGAGGGCTAAGGCTCTCGACTACGCATCGGAAGGTAGCGGGTTCACATCAAGCAAGTAAATTTTATTTAATTAATTTGTGCTGTTTCACAATTAATTCATTTAAAAATAATACATAGTATATTTGCGCACGTTCCAGAGTGGAAGATACTCTCAGTATCGCCTTGGTGAGAAAGACCACAATTCAGAATTGAAAGGTTATTTTCAATTGCTTTTAGCCGTGTTTGGTCACCAGATCTAACTAGCTTTGTATTTCCCCACCTCCCTCTTCCCCTTCTCATTTCCCTCCGCAATACCTTCAGCCTCACAACATTCCCCAATTTGGAATGCCATAGTCTCACTGGCTCTAGACGGTTGGGAGCAATTGGGACTCTTGTGCGGTATTCATATATTTTTTTATTATTTTATGTTATCCGAGATATAAAAAAGTTCCCCTTTACTCACAATTCCATGCACTTATATGCATACTATGTACTCGTATAATGTAATTTTTTTTGATATCTACTACTTTAAAAAAATCTTTCTGTAACGTGCACTAATTAATCTAAAATTTAAAAATATGTGAAATCCCACCAGGGCGTTAATCCATATATATAAAAATGAAAGTTTGTCTGTCTGTCCTCGATTTTTTTCGAAAATTACTACATACTTAAGTCCGGAAACATTGAAAACATTGAACTCGTCATGTTTTATTTAGGTTAGCCCATAGATATACCACTCTGGTTAGCCACAAATTACATATTCAAAAGAAGGAAGTTTGTTAGGGTAGACTATTTTTAAAATGGAAAACACAAGTGCGTACCTACTTAAGAACTTTATTATTTAGATATATTTTGAATAAAAAAAAAGTTTGGAATGAAACATAAGTTTAAAATGAATTTTTCTTTTTTTAGAGATAGTAATAGTCGTCACAAGGCATTACTTTCGCTGTCAATCGATTATGGCACCCAAACGACAAGCAATAATTTACAACTTCATAACTTTATTCCAAAAAAAAAAAATCCCGAGTAACACCGGGTACACATCAGCTGGTAATTAATAAATAAATTATATCTGTTCATTTTCGAGCTAAATATCAGCTTTGGGTACGTGTAGTTTAAGTTCGAATCCCACTTACCACCTTTTCAGCACAAACCATTTTTAACACGGAGGCGCGTTCACTGAAGCTTTATTTCATGTTGTTTACCCAAGCTAAGTTATGTTAATCTATTCAGACAGGCGTACCAACATAACATTAATTCTTAAATGATGCAAAAAACTACGGCCTTTGCCTATTATTCATGCAAATCTGCGCTGAGTCCTTCCTTGGCGTTGTTTTTATTTCTGGTCTAGTTCTCTCGCCGACAGTGGCTGAGGCATGTAATAGGCTAATAAGGTCTTCACCAGGAGCACGGCATACTGTTATATAAATGCGCGATTTGTGCGGCGCACACGGGCGGCCGAACTAAGCGGTGGCCACTTGAATTTGTATATACGCACCGGCCTCGCTTGATTCGGCTGATTGATTCATCCGATCTTTAAATTCAGATAAATTATTTTTCGCAACTATGCATGCAATAATTGGTGCAAAATCTTTTCGAAACTTTTTAAAAATGAGATCGCTTAGTAATATGTTCTGTAAAACCGTGTTTGATTGAATTATGAATGAGAAGATATGAAAATATTTCAAAACCCATGTAAAATTAGAAGATTATGTAGACCGAATGAACAAGATTAAGAAAAAATTTTTTTTTGGAAAATTTATTGTTCCGATTTGATTAATTTCTTAATATATGTATACCTACTCCTTTCGCATGATGACATATCGGCATCGATATCGTGTGTATCTACACTGTAATCAATTTACGAAAGATTGCCACTGCTGTTTCAAAAATGTTATGTCTTTTAATATTTTTTTTTGCTGTATATTTATAATACAGACCTTTTCACTTACCATACTTGAAATGGGAATAAGTCGGCACCCGCTGTGAGCATCGAATCTCCATCCTCCCGGTTGCTAATCGAGCATCCCACCCCAAGGTTATCGACCACTTCTTTAGAACGGCATTTATTTTATTAATTTATTTTCCTCCCCCCGGCCCTGATCTGCATCATATTATTCTAACATCTCCGTGTGATCACGGTCGTGTGGCTATACTGGCTATACTAATGCTCATCATCTGTGTTCATTGAATGGTACTAGGTATAAGTACAAAAATATATTGCCTCCTAGTAATAGTGAATGCTTCATGCAGTCAATAAATTGTTCAGCGAAGATAACCACTTTTTCACAGTTCGTCTGCTTTTCCAACGGTTGTAGTAGTAATGTATCTTGTAATTACTCTGTTTGGATGTGATGACTCAATTTACAGTTGTTTCGTTTACGTTTTGAATTGACGTGGTACTATTATCTTTAAATAATAGTCTAATGTCTTCTACGGAATATTTATCAAACATGGCTTGCTCTAAACTTATTTGTATTAATTTACTTAAATACACGAAACATTATTTTACTAGTTAGGCGGGTAACGTACATGTAAACATATTCAAATTAAAAGTCAATAAACGCCCGGGTTGCTGGCAATGAAATAATGAATACATTCTTATCCAACAAACGTGCTAGTTGTGCAGTTTATCAATACGGCTAAGAACTTTTGTTTAGTAATGAATTCGGGTTTGCGATGCAGTTTAACTGATACATATACGAGTATATGAGTAATACATAATGTAAAATATATAAACAACAATAGGATCGATTTTGCAAATAGTATCAAAAGCTCGGCCGGAAATATGACTTTTACAGGGATATCTTGGTTAAAATTTGGGTACGTATTTCAAGTTGATTGTTTTTTGGGTATTGCACAAGGTATGGGTACATTATTACAGCAATTTTATGGTTATGATAATATTAAAATTGAACATGTGTCATAATTGCTTTAAACTTGTTACACACGGTTAATATAATATAATATTTGTATGTCGCGATGTTAAATATATTTGATATCTTCTCTCTAAACATGAAAACTATATGAAGATATTATTATAATATATTTCAGGGGTTCGCAACCTTTTTGAGGCTCGGAGCTACCTTTTACCCTGGTTTTCATAAGGATCGACCTCTAACACGAATCTTGCTTTAGTTCTTGTTTAATTTTTTGTTAGTTCTTTAAAACATTGACCCACCACTTCATTAATAAGTACGAATCTAGCAATACCAATTTGTCCTACCACCGGGATAATTTTTTTTCATACACGGTTGTAAATTTTAAATGTGAAAATAATACTTCTCAAAATTCATAATCTTACTACAATCTTACGAGGAACGACTTCAATGCCTTAATTTTATTACCTTGGAAAAAGAACACAGTCTACTGACTTAATATACTTATTCAAAATTATTCACAACAAGCTTAAAACCACTCGTTGCCTAAGTAGTATTCACATACAAGTTCCCAATAGACGCTATTTAAGGCATCATAAAACTTTTTATCTTGATTTATTTAATAACAATATTGCCTATTTCAATCCAATGTCTCGAATGTGTAGATTGTACAAAGGATGATTGGAATGTGACGATATAGACATCTTTATAAACAGCCTCACATATTTAAAAATCAAATCAGCCATCTTCTATCACGTCATGGAAAATAGTGGTGTTATTAGAAATATTTTTATTATTTTTATTTATTTTTATTATTTTATTGAAGTTTAAAAAACCTCATTGTAATATTTAATCATTGAAGAAGATAAAATTAACACAACCTAAATGAAACATGAAACCGAAAAAACAACAGAAAATAAAAAGATATCAGGCGCATCTGGAACTCGAACCCAGGACCTCTGTCTTTTCGTTTGTTTTTTTTTCGGTTTCATGTTTCATTTAGGTTGCATTAATATTATTTTCTTCATTGAAGAAATACTTTAACTTGCTTTATTTTTTTCTTCCCTTTCTATATTTTCTTTCACATACCTTCTGGTGTTATTAGAAATATTATAACTGGTTTTTTCTTCTATTTCTATATGTTATAATAAATAGAATTTTTTTTTTTTTGAGATCGACCTAAATTATTTCGCCAGTCGATTGTAATCGACCGGTTGGGAACAGTGGGAACCCTCGGTAGATTTCATTTGACAGGGAAAAACACGTGCTAGGTTGAGGGGCGGAGAGGGTCAAAATATATATATTTTACAGATATCGCTCGGCTTGCCTATCAAATAATATATTGCCAAGCCCACATGTAAATAAATATTATTATTACCCATATGTGACGACTTAAGAGCTCGTATGGCGAGCGATATCGTGAGTTATGATGTACTATAATTTAAATACATATTATATTTCCCGAGTGTAACAAGCTTAAATCTACCTTCGAAATAATAGTGTGCCTGTCAACATAAAATAATATAACCTTTGATATAATAATAAATAATGGTCAAGTAAATGTGACATTTACTAATATCGTGTGTTATATTATGTTGGTTCATGAAGTACTCTAATAAACAATATAAGTATTTGCGTGTATTAGATCACAAAGCCATGTTTCACATATTATCCCTGACCTTTTAAAATACACAATACGAATTTTTATAATTTATGATACATTGTTATTATTTTTTTTGTAGTTCTATGCTTCGTTACGAGGTTTTATGGTCATTTTCATTATTTTATTGAACTTGAAAGTATTAAAAGCCATTTCATTTGAGTGCCCAAGCGATTGACTTGTAAAATAACAATTTGTTAAATGTCAAATAACGGGAGTTACGCACGGCTTTTGCTTTAATATTGTAATAGTATGTGAAGCGCCGTTTTTGTGAAAAATCACCTTAATCATTTCCTAGGTTTTATCTTACTGCACCTGTTATCTGTGTAATATTTTGGTGAATAACCGTTCTATTGAGATCAGTAAATATATAAAATAACTATATATAATCTATAGTAAGTTACGTAATGTGTAATAATCGTATGGGGTTTTAACATAATTACTTCTTTAAAAAATTTAAAATAACTTTGTGGTGTCATTTTTAATAAAATGAATAAGAAATGTTTTGTATAATCCACTATTTAATAATGTGTATCCCAATGAGGGAAGCTTCACTTTCGTAACATGTTGATATGTACTCGTATATTATATTAAATATTGTCTTCAAAAGATGCGATCACTTTGTAGCATCATAATTAATAAATTAATAAGAATTACTTTGCTTAAACCACTGTTTTTAATATATAAATATATACATTTTTCAGAGGCAAAGCTCCCCTCATCAGGATACCTAAATATACGTATATTTTTATATTAAAAACTGTGGTTTAAACGAAGTAATTCTTATTAATTTATTAAATAGTTAAATGAAACAATCAAACTTTTATTTTTCACGCCGACTGGTTTCGGAACAACCGTTCCATCGTCAGGACAAAATATGCACTAAACAATATTACAAAATTATGGCAAAACATACATAATAGGTGTCACAGTGGAAGTGGGGGCGTGAGTAGGGATTAGTAAAGAGTGGGGGAAGAGATGGAGATTGATGGAGGGTGAAAGGAAACACATTAATTATGGGTCTGTAAGATGGGTTTTTTCATTGTTAATAATTAATGTTTATACGTAACATTTCTTATTAATTTTTTTTATTTTAATTATTTTAAAAAGAAGGTTTTTAGAAAAGAGTGTCAAGTTTCTCTTTGAATTCTATTTTGAGTAGTCTACTCCAAGTTTTAGGACCTGAAACTTCTAAATAGCCATTTCCGAACGTGGTATCTGGACTGCGCTTTAGTTGATTCAACCCCCCGATGGATAGTGACGTTACAGATTACTGACTTGTTGTGAATTCATATTTTAAGAAGTACGACTTGTCTTATCACTCTTAATTGTTCATATACTAGTCTATTCCAAGCTTTAGGTTTTGATACTCTTATTTTTGGTCCCAAAGCTCGATCTCTGAACTTAGTTCGGTTTTCCCGGAATCGGTTTATTATCGAACACAACGAGTTTTTCGTTTCTCGGCCTATCGCGGTGAAGTTTAGTTGGAAGGTTGAAGACCAGTCCCTAAATAAGTCATGAAGTGCCATTCAGGAACAGCATGCAAAGCTGGCCGAGACCGCTGCGGGCCACGGACTCAATTTTATAAAGCGTCGTGTCAAACGAGTTGCAGAACAAATTAAAAGCGTGAGCGATAAAGCGAGCCCACGCGAGGCATTCGAGCGTTTTATTGTTTGCTCTGGTCCATTGTCGGCAGGAAAAATAAAGCATCCGAACGATGTTCTGCAAGCCCAGACTGTTGTTCTTCAGGTTGAAATAATAAGCACTGCTCCTTTGCTAGGGTTTCTAAAGCAAAACCGGTTTACCGGTTATTTAACCCTTTTTTTAAACTTTATTTTAGGCTAACCGTTTGAACTCTTCCGGGGCTTCTGAACTTTAACCTATACTACGGTTTCTTCAATAGAATCATAGTTAATAAATTAATAAGAATTACTTTGTTATCACCACTGTTTTTAATATAAAAATTGATTTATTACACGGTTATTTAATCAAAAACGTAATATCAGAAAACCGTTTTTTTTGGCTAATGAAAGCAAGATTGGTAAAAAACAGCGGAGTTCTTGCGCCAACCCTGATATGCCAGCGAGGAATGGAACTGGCAGAGTTAGAATGACAGTTGATTGAATGCATTATAAAATTTTGATCCTAAGGCACCGGTGGTAAAAGCGAACATATAAAATATGAAAGCGAGTTTGAATATCCTAAATTAATATAAGACGGGAATAATAAGAACGCATTTGAGAAATGAACACTTTTTTTATGATTAATGATAATTTTCGATGGATGGACGTTGAAAACGCTGTTAGTAGGATAACGCGTAAGTTGATTAAAGAAGTAGGAATGATATTTGCCTATACGATACGATTTTAACACGCCTGAGTCACGTTAAAACCGGTCTCCGGCTACAACCGGTTTACCGGTTTCTCGACTGTAAACATATTCGGTAAGTTTGGGTAGGCGGTTGATTTGGAAACCCTACTCTTTGCACTTATTCGTTTGACCCGTGCCTTATCCAACCTTTGGTACCTACATTGCTGTGTGAACATCGCAATCTTGATGGATGCAGCGTTGATTAAATTTGCCTTCATGCGTCAATCAAAGAAAGGTGATCATAAACACCTCGGAGAGAGCATTATGTCGGTATGAATTTAAAAGAACGAGCCCTTAGGTGATTTTTTTTACATCATGCAAGCTGTCTACAAAGGTTTATAAAGAGATTTGAATGTTTCGAGTGTGTAATAATTGTATGGGATTTGAAATTTCACTCAATTTTTTATTCAATTCAGCATCTTACTTATATAGCAGTATATTTTTGTAGCATGTTTTCATGGTTAATATTAGTTAGATCGGTGGTCGTGTCAATTTGTATATAACTCGTGAATATTATATTTTCTCATTGAAAGAGCATCTTCCCCTTCTTGGTTGATCCGAATATCAGAATATTATTCGGGGTTCATTCACTGCCGTCTTCTCTGCGGTCGGGAGGAATTCTCGAACGGTCTACGAAGAGTGACCGCAGCCTCCCGCAGGCACTAAAGCGGAAACTAGAACGCTAAAACATTGCGGTTGTAGGGGCAATATATTATAGTATACTCGGGATCGTGGGCTTAATGGCCGTTGCCGCTTTGCCATGCGCGAGGAAGAAATATTTTTACCACCTAGCCGACGTTAGTTTCTGGACTCCTAGTGTAATAAAAATTTCTGCCATTTCCAATAAATTGATTTGAATTAAATATTAAAAACAAGACGGTAATGATACTTACATCAGCAGTGAAACTGTCTTTCTAAGTTTTGTCTTTAATATCTTTAGCAATACCCAGACCTAAACTACACTTTTCGATTTCTTATTTATTTTCCATTCGTTATTATCATGAACGAACATGTAAGTATTTAGATATTAAATGTGTTTAACAAAAATGTATAGTCCTTGCCTCTACAAATTGATACGATCCGCGACAGAAGCCTTCAAAATATGTATATTTTGGTGCATCCTCAAAGCACTGTGATCAGATAAGGCTATACGATTTAGAAATCCTTCCTCGAATAGTTAACAATAATTTGTGTAATACCGTATTGTAAAAAAATAAAAAATTAAGTAAATTAAAATTTATTAATTTTATTGTTTAGTTCTGCTAGTATTTTATTTTTTATTGTAACATTTATTTCGGGGTTCAAAACCATTTTCGCAGTGTGGTTAGGTTACATTGAGACTATATTCAATAATGCGTTGCTATATTGCTTTAAAAAAAATTGCAGCCCATTCTTCAGAGAGAAATCACGTCCCGCTTGGCAACAACACGAGTCTAACATTATTAAATTCGAATTTCTTTTAAATTAAAAATAATTAAATATATGTATTTGAATTAAACACCAAAATTATAAATTATACCGGTTGAAAAAAAGACGATCGCTCAGCACCTCTTCATTGAACAAATCTTTACTATTAATTTCTTCAGTAGATTGGTATTCACTTTGTGGCGTCATTATTAATAAATTAATTAAAAATATACTTTGTATTCACCACTGTGTTAATATACACAGATACATGTTTCGAAAGCGATGCTTTCTTCATGAAAAATTAAATTATTTCATAAACAAAAAAAATGTAATAAAATAATTTTATATAAATTTGCTATTCTATGTTTTATAATATTTTTTTTATTAACACTTTTCTTTAATTACTTACCTACTTTAATCAATTTTTTTTTAATGTTTGTAATTTGTGTATTCTTACATTATTGTGTTCTAATTTTTATCATTTGTCTATACTTGACATTATTATTTTTAGTATTCTATATATTCCTGATGAAGAAAGCATCGTTTTTGAAGCATGTAGATATTAATAAAGTGGTGAATGTAAAGTATATTTTTTTAATTAATTCATTTATTAAATCTTTAACTAATCTGTAACTCCCACTGGTAATCAAGACATTAAACAAACATTATTATAATATTGTACGCTATTTTCATACATTATACCATTCGAATCTTGCCTTTTTTATATGATAGAACAAGAACAAGAGTCCCAACTGCTCCCAACCGTCTGGAGCCAGTGAGAATTTGGCATCCCCAATTGGGGAATGTTGTGAGGCTGAAGGTATTGGGAAGGGAAAGGAGAAGGGGAAGGTGGGTAAATACCTGTCTATTCAGATTTGGTCACCAAACACGGCTAAAGGACATTTCAAGTAACGTTTCAATTCTGAATGGTGGTCTTTCACCAGGGTGATACGGACACTTTGGAACGTGCGCAAATATGCTACATATTATTTTTAAATGAATTAATTGTGAAACAGCACAAATTAATTAAATAATATTTACTTGCTAGAAACACGCCAAACGCGTGCCCAACATTTTCACACAGTCGACATTTGTCACATGAGAATGGGTCGCTTTTACGAATCGTTCCTGCGTTCAACAGCTCGGCTGTGGAATGATCTGCCGGCCTCTGTGTTTCCTCTATCCTATAACATGGGTTTCTTCAAGTCCCAAGTTCACTCCTTCCTATCCTCTAAATTTTAGAGGGTCTTTTAGAGTCTAAAAGACCCTCCACACAGCATCCCCAAAGATGATATAGGCCTTGAGGGAAAGTATTCCCTTCAGGGTCTCCTGTGTGGAGTTACCGTAAAAAAAAATTGCGCACGCCGGGATTTGAACCCGCGACCTTCGGATTCGTAGTCGAGAGCCTTACCCCTCGACCATGGAGGCTGTTGGATTACTTCTAGTGCCATTTTCGTGGAAAAATCACCTCAAGGGCGCTTTACAAATAATTTATATAACATATCACTTAGACGTTTAACTAATACCTTACATCTAAAATTGCCATGGCCATGATTAGGGAAGCCTTCGGAGATGAAGCCATGACACAGGCAAGGGTTTACAAGTGGCACAAACTATTTCAAAACGGCCGGGTATCAATTGAAGACGATGTGCGCGTTGGACGACCGTTAACTTCCAAAAGTGATGACAATGTCACGAAAGTGAGGGAAGTGTTACAATCTGAGAGTCCGTCCTTAAACGGTTGCTCGAAAGGATTCGCCGCGTTCGAAAGGAGATCGCCAACACCTGGATTTGCATTCCGACAATGCCCCCTCACACTCAGCTCTCGTCGTCCAGGAGTTCCTCGCTAAGCAAGGCGTGGCGACACTGCCGCAACCGCCGTACAGTCCCGACTTCTTTTTGTTTTTGCACCACCGGACTTCTGTTCCCCCGCATCAAGCGAAGCCTAAAGGGACGCCATTTGGAGACGTTGGATGGGGTGAAAGCCGCTTCGACGCAGTGCCTTAAGGGGGTTCCGTCGTCTGCCTTCCAGGATGCCGTCCAAGAGTGGAAGAAACGCTACCAAAAGTGTATTGACGCCCACGGGGCGTATTTTGAAGAATATTAATTGTTTGTACGTTTACTGGCAATAAATTGTCTGAAAAAAATTAATTCTCG
Organism: Halesus radiatus; assembly: GCA_022606495.2. Lineage (NCBI taxonomy): Eukaryota > Metazoa > Arthropoda > Insecta > Trichoptera > Limnephilidae > Halesus > Halesus radiatus. Next base: position 56,652 of record JAHDVE020004605.1, on the reverse strand, counting down.
ATACTTTTGCGACAGACCCTGTATATAAACATTTGAAATCAGTGCTGATGTATTTGCCCATCTCACTAGGTTTGAAACGCCTGTGTTGTTGAGATGTGTCAGTGTGTGTTGATAGGACTGGTTGTTCAGCTTGGTTTATATATATATACAAAAAAGTACAAAACAGATTTTTTTTAATTTTCATTTTTAAAAACATGTAAAGTAAAGTATTTTGAACCATTTTGGATTTAAAACATTTAATTTTAAGTTACACAAAAGAGGCAATTACACATTACATTACACCCATTAATCAACAAAATAAAATTGATTTATAGGTTCATGATTACATTTTGTGATTTTAGTTTTAAATCATTTAAATATTTTTAGTAATACTTATGTGTTGTTGGGTTTTTTTTATAATTTAGTTTCTTTACGTCATTTAATTGTTATTAAATATAGTACTTTTTCTCTTACGGCACTCTTTGAAACAATTCAATTAACTTGTCTTTTATTTTTAAAAAGTATTTAAACGCCCCCCTCCTCACTGTAAGTTTCGAGAGGCCGCACCCGTGACTATCCTTAATTCAGCCAATGTTTGAGCGCCAAGCAATTAAACAATCAATTTCATAATTGCAACGGTCTGCACCCTCCACCCACCAATCCTCCACAATTCCCTCCCCCCACTTCTGCTGCCAGCCACACAGGACGGGACGGCGAATGGAAAGAAAGTCGCGCAATGAATTGTTCGAGGAAAGGGTGCTCAGGTGAAAAACTCATTAATTTTAACAAACGTTAAAGTTTTTTTAACACTGTCGGTTGCATGTTTGATTTTCAGCGATAATTCAGAAGTCTTACTCGTAATAAAATTGTTTGCAAGCCACATCCCGGCACGTTTTAAGGTCGATTCACATCTGCCAGCACCTCACAGTGCAGACAAGTTGTAGGCATGGCAAAATTAGTTGCTTACATTATCTATCTATCTATTTATTTATTTATTTACTTACTTATTTGTTTATTTATTTATTTATTTGTTTAATGAAAATAAAACAATAACTTTGTTTATAACCACGAGAATTTTATTTAATTTTATTACGACCGACCGGTTTCGCTTAATTTTTTAGTTTAATTTTTGTACCCTGAAGATGCTTATCTTAAGCGAAACCGGTCGGTCGTAATAAAATTAAATAAAATTCTCGTGGTTATAAACAAAGTTATTGTTTTATTTTCATTAAATATGTCTGACCACAAAGTGACTGCTTTCTATCAAAATAATTTGTTTGTTTGTTTGTCGGTCTGTCTGTCCACTTACTTACTTATTTTCTTACTTATTTCCTTACTTACTTAATTAATAAATCAATATTAATATTAATAACAAATAACTAAATAATGCAAAAAGTTGTAGTTGAAAATAATTTATAAACTAGGTAGAAATAATTCGTTCATACTTTTTTTGAAATTTGCCAAGTTCAGATTATTGTCAAATACATACATGTCATTTAAGTATTTATTACCAAGCGTTGAATTGGGGAATGCAAACTGTAGTTGGAACGGATGAAATGATAAATAATAATAGTAAATAACATTTGTCTATGAATACATACACGCACGGTGTAATATGAAAACTGCCTTCTTTGCCGTGCCTGCCACTCTACGTGTCTGTACTGCACGGTGCCGGGAAATGTGAATAGACCGTTAAAGTGGACTGTGTATAACCTATGTACACTAGAGTTATGGCTGCTTTCAACAATCAAAACAAAATATTCATTTCTGAAGTAAAGATTACACTAGATCGTATCTGCATTGAATTGCACCTTAAATGACATATTTTATTAATAAAAGTGTCAGTTTACATGCAGCTACAGCGATTGTCCTTTGAATGCAATCTTATTGATCCAATGGTGGCCATTATCGAAGCCTATCAACGGCAGATCTGTTATACGCAAGTGCCCTTAAAGCGCTTAATCTAAGTTTATATATACGAGTATTAACTATTAATCTAAGTAATTCACCATGTTGAATCATCAAACAGACTGGGCAAAGAAAGACAATGATGATGATTAGTTGTCTTTACATCTCTTTTGCATTACTTGTTACACGATTCGTATTTAATAATAGACAAAAGCCCTCGTCAGCGAAAACTATTTACTGGGATCACGTTTACCTCGACAGCCCATATGATCACGAATAAATTACGTCGAGGCAGTTAGTCAATGAGACCACCAACAAAAATGAAATTGAATTCAGTTACATGACCTAGGTTCTGTGAAAGAGCTCACGACTCGGAAAATTCATGATCTATTGATGATGCCTTGATTACTCGGTCGTAGGTGAGCAAATCTTTAATGCAATGAATCAATTATTGATAGCAAATTTTGCAGCTTTTTCTGGCATGACTGGCATAACGGATTGATACAATGTGGCGTGTGGTAATCCGGGGCTTTTCTCTTTGAGTTATCGCCTTCACGCAGCCCCGCGGTGTTCGCGCTAACTGGATATTCAATGCGATGATGAAAGAATTCTGGAAATCGCGATAGTTATCAATGAATTCAATGTTTTCTGAGACCAATGTTTCAATTCAGCTAGTTTTATGTCACCCAGTATCGTCAGTGTGTGCGAATTGCAATGACATTATAAACTTAAAATTGTCTTTCGGGACCAACGAATATTAAAAAAAAATTAACTGTCCTGTTTGTCTTAATCACAACATGCCAACTTTATTTTGATTTTCTGCCTTCTTTAAGTTTATCAGTGGTATTAACACTTCTTTTCTTTCTTTTCAGGTAGGAGACCTGTTGTTTATCAAACGGTTGGACGGTTGCTTAGCATTCTACTTATGTAGTTTAATTTTGTAGGTAAGTTCTATTTTTGAAATTTTTTTATATTCAAACTCCATGAGGAACTCCGGTGAAAAATATTACGGCTTTAACATAATATATTGAATATTCATATAGATTGGCAAACTTCGATTCATAATATACGTAGAATTTATAAATTGTTTTTTAAAAGTGAATAAAAGACCGTCTCATTAAATCACCCTGTTATGTTGGTACCATTGTATTCGGAACATCTGACGCCACGGGTCTCGGGTGCACGTATTATGGTTTTGGATTTGTATGGAAATTTTTATTTCTCTACTTAATTTTGTATTTTAAATGTGATTTATTTTTAGTTTTGGCGAAATTTATACGTATTTTGGGTGACTTTAAGCTCTAAAATTGTTGCTCAATGTAAAAACTATCATTATTGAAAGAAATAAGAATATTCATGGGCAAGCCAATAATTATCAATACGGATTTTATGATATGGTTAATGTTAAATAATACTGTTATTTTTCTTTGATTTAAAGTTTCTAAAAGGCGGGTACATAATTTTATTGTTTGTGTTTAATTATGGTTTAGGTACTATGAATAGATTATAAAATTAAGTACGGTAAAGCTCATCCTTGTTTTGACATTTGACATACTAACCTCAAAACCGTCCGGCCATAGATTTCCGGCCATTAAAACTAACTAAAAAAAAGATACTGGTATTAATGTTAGAACGTCATTATTATTGATAAAAACAATTGGACTGGAGTTCATTATTCAAAGTATCGAAAGTATTACAAAGGTATCAAACATGTCAATTTATAAATAAGTGTGAACGCGTTAGTTTGATACTTTGAATACTGGGAAGCAAATAAAGTTTTTAGTCACCTTGTTAACGGTTTTCGGTATACCTTTTAATATTTTTTTATGGTTTGCATATTTTTAAAGGGAGTCAAATATGTTTTGTGTGGATCATCTTAAGCGTTTTTTTTGTTACAGATTGTGCTTTATTTGTTAGCTTGTATTAATTTGACTATCATCACTATGCTCCATCCATGTGGTCATTAAATCCGCGATTCAAAGTAATACAGGCTTTTGAAACTCAGAGTGTGTTCGAATGTGCTTTAGTTGGGTGCTTACGTCACGCCCTTAGTCCCCGGCTTCGAGTGGCGGACCCAAGCTTTGAAAGCTCCCAGTTTATGCAATTCACCACTACTACTGTTATGTCAATTGAGCGTGAAAAGGCTCCACATACGTGTAAGCTCCCCCTATTATTCGCGTCGAAGTGTATCATTAATTTTATTTTAAAGCTTTTTGTAATGAAAACATCCAAACATCACCCAATGTTTACAGTCCCTTATTGTTTGTTCTTAGCTTTCAAAATCAACTAACTCAATATATAAATATTAAATATGTTTGTTTAAATAGCCACTTCACTTTAAACCTATTTCCGTGCACAGCCAGGGCAGTTTAACAACATCATGAAAACAAATAATGATTAAATCAAGATGATTGAAATTTTCAAGATATAAAAATATGTAATGGGTTGTGTACTGTGGTTTCATGGTTAAATTGGTATAAATTCCATCCGACAAGCGGAAATTCACAGTTGATATCCCGGTGGCACCAGATTATTTTTTCTTTTTTTTTCTGTGCGTTTTTTATCATAAGTTAGTGGTATTTATATATAATTACTTTTGACTTAATAATATTTCTTTTTGATGAGTAAATTAAAGTACCGTGCTCTAAATATTTTTGTTATTTTATTTATTTTTATTTAATATATCACTATTTAAGAAGGTGGACATTACAAGAATTACAAATACATTATAACGATAAATAATAAAAGTTTTCAACTTTTCTACAGAGCCGTTTAGTGATTAAAATTCCTCAAGGGCGCTTCACATTTTGTTAAAGTTTGTAGCCCCCTTTTAAAAAGATACTGTTTTAAATATTTTTGAAAGATTTCAGAATTGCTCAGACCAAATAGAAGGTCATTTCAAGAATGTGGACCCAGCACATTAAAAAATCTGTCCCCAAATTTTACAGCAGTCGTACCCAGCCAACCAACCGGGGTTCAACCAGTCTTTTCGACGCATCAGACTTGGCCGACCTGAGCATGAGTTGCTTCTGAGTAAGAATGGCCCTCACGTATTGATCAGTCAATTATGATGATGCCAACCCATTCAGTGCCTTGTGCACCATAAGACAATTTTTAAACTGAACTCTTTCTCTTTTTTGAAGCCATTGTAGGTAGTTTCGCAGAAAAGGAGTGATATGACAGTATTTGGTGGCACCGCATACTAGACGAGCTCCTGTGTTAAACACCCCTTGCAGTCTGTTCAAATGTACGTTAGGCAGACTAGCATTCAAAGTATTGGGGTAGTTTAATCTGTGGACTACAAGAGCATTTACCAGAGTCTTGGCAGAATCTGTTGGGAGACGCCTTCATATGGATTTCAATTGTCTTAGAAAAAAATCACTGGACTTTACTGTGTAGCCAAGTTGATTATTCATTGAAACAATATTTTGGTCCAAGTATACGCTAAGAAAACGAACTGATTTTAAGGGAATAATATGCAACCCAGACACTTATCGGACTATTGTCAATTAGGTGCTGCCTTCTAAATGATGACATCAACATTAATTCAGTTTTGCTTGCGTTCAGCTTAAAATTATTTTCATACATCCAGTTTGACGTACGACAGATGACCCACAATCATCCACTTCGCCCCTATACACTAGTATATCAGATGGAAGAGAGATAAGCAATAGCTAAAATAGGTTAGAAAGGCGATAGAAGAAACGTATGAAGATTTAGTTGCTTTCCAGCTGGAATCGACACCACATTCATATTAATAACGTAATCAAATTACACTGCATTCTCCACAACAACGAAAAAAAAGTCTTTCTCTAATGCTAATGAATGTTTGGATTTTTGATCTACAACGATGAACACCGTCTATTAAGTGCAATTTCTCGTTCACAATTACCGATTTTATGCAACGCGTGCAACCCAACTTATTTGACGTTCTTCGTGTATCGAGTTATGTTTGCTCGAGAGCCTGGTTACTTCACATTAATAAGGTTCTCTTATAGACTTCTATTTGAAGCTCTTAAGAATGAAGGCCAGAGAGGTAAAACGTATAACCTACATGCAAAATCCATAGAATACGCTTACTTCGAGCGCTAGTCTCCGAAGAGGCATCTTGATGCTCGCCGACTTTCGACAGAACGCATTCAAAGCAAACGTAGATGAGAAACCGAGATCGAGGTTCCTTGAATATTAGGCTGGAAATCTGTTATCTGCTATCCCTATTTAGTTGTTGTTCCGACTCTTACCGGGACTACCCGAGGGAGTCCAATCTCGAGACTAATAATCAATAATAATCCAATAGGATTCTGTGTTCCGGATAATTGAAATTTGATTTTTAAATACGAATTCTCTATTATATTTAACTACATAAATTCGAGTGTGTATGTGAACTATCTGCATGTTTAGCTATTTGTTACAATTTCGCTTTTACAATGTTTTGGTTTATTGTAACGGTTTTTGTATAATATTTTTTTGAGATTCGCTGAGATGGGAAAAAAGGCTTTAGTATAAAACTTGTACGTACGACGTCCAGGTCTCCAGGGAGCAAGAAAATGTTAACACGATTTATAAAATTATTAGTAGGAGTCAAGAGCACATTCAGACGGCCTCTTTGAATGTTTATGTTTGTAAATATGTACACACGCTCTCGTTCAGAATATCATTTCCGTTAATAGGTTGCTCAGTTTGTTGGAATTGCGATCAGCACGCGAATAACGCAACGCAAATTAAAAGTTATGGAACAGTGCGTGAGGCACGGCAGGCTTACTCCAATTACTATTGTGGAGGAATTTCTTCAATTCCTTTCAAGTATAAAACGAACAGTTTGCCAAGTACAATTTGTACAATTTCGCTTTCTTTTCAACTGTAACAGGGGACAGGGGGCACATTCCCCAGTTCTTCTATCTTTTATTCTAGCGATTATCCTTGTTCTCTGGGAAATTTTCTACAAAATGGCAAACGATTTTTTTGGATGATTGTCACTGTGAAACAAGCCACGAAACAGGCGTAATCCCACCATCAACTCGTAATGGGTTTGAAGGGTGTTTTAAGTTTCATGGCCCTTATTTTACCAGTGGAGTATATTCTAGTATTTATTTAAATGGTACGCAAGTTGAGTATGTGCAAAGCACTTCAGTTTTATTATCAAAGGGTACTTAACTTATACGTAGACCTAACGAGGAAGATTCTGAGATGATATTTGTTAAAACAGGGTAGCTATAGTCCGAGAAATCTATGTATGATAAACCTGGAATTATTGTAATAATGATACCATGGATAATAGACGATCGTTTTTTTTTATTTATGATGGATTTTAAGTTTAAAAAAAAAATCATAAAAGCTATTATAATTTATTTTGATAATGCCTTCGAAAGGTGAAACAACTGTTACGCGTAGTAATAATTATCTAACAGAACTTTTTAAAAAGTAATCAGTTTTTAAATTAAATAATAATAGTTATTATATAAATATTTTTTTACTTTACTTTTAAATGAAGTTCTACAAATTAATCTTAATAATATTTCATTATTTTATCAATATGTTATATCCTCGTACCCAGTGGCGGCTCGTGATTTTTGAGTAAGCTAGCAGTGGTAAGATTGAAAAATATGTCTTTATTGATGTTGTTTTAACTGAAAACGATTTAATTTTTTTTTTTTCTAATTTTTTTTTTGGAAAAAAGTCAACGTCACCAATAATGTCTACCACTCTAGGTCACTCAAAAGTCACGAGTCGCCACTGCTCGTACATAAATATTGTAATAAAGTCCCGTTAAACTGATGACATCATCAAATGAAACCATCAAACTTTGTTTTAACCACATTTATTTTACACGCCTACCGGTTTCGGAACAACCGTTCCATCGTCAGGACAAGTGCATACTGAATATTATTACAAAATTATGGAAGAACATGAACATAGTAAATGGCACAGTGGGGGTGGGGGCGTGGCTAGCGATTAGTAAGAGTGGGGGAAGAAATATCGTTTGTCAACGGGTTACTAGTAACGGTCTATACCTAAAATTTAAGAAAGAAATTAAACTTGAACATAATAAATAAAAAAAATAATAATCCTTTACTTTATCCAATTTCACCCTATTTGGTTTTCTAAAGGTATGTTAAAGGATAAATCGTTATTTTTACGATTTCCAGAGATCAGAAGTTGATTTTTCTTCAGAAATTTTACCTTCACTTAATTCTATGGTGCTCTTATTTAGCAATTTCTTATTTTTTCCCGGAAGTCAGCAATACAATCTAGAATATCGATGAAAAAATAGTTTTTTTTTCTGTTGTTAAAATGGAGTCTTCATAAATAACAAGAAAATGCTTGTATGGATTATCTGAATTAACCAGGGATGTTTTCTGATGCTAGCCTGTTATATCATTGAACTAGTTGTAATAGTGAAAATAATATTACGCCATACTGACATTTTACCGTGTTTCGTAAACGACTGAAAATTGTGGATCTTTACTTTTTATTTAAATTTCTTCTACCGTTGTTTTGAGGCATCATTCGGAATGGACTCGACTCCTTCCAACTCCCAACTCCCAGCCCGGGAGACCAGGCCTCGGCTGGTAACAAAGAAGTTTTTCACAACGGGACCGAATACCTCTAGCAAGTCTCCTCGACGGATTTCCTGCCCAGCGGATAGCGAAGTTGAACATTTTTAATCGCTTCTATCCTGTATTTAATTTTCTCGCAAATTTCACCTGTATTTAAGTTTGTCTACTGAAATTAAACCTTCGAACTTTCGCAGAAACTTTTACCCTAGCGACAAATTAAACCGTTTATTATTTTACTCAGAACTTTGTTTCTCGTTTCCTTTCGTTTTGGAGGATTTGTTTGTTTATTCCAGGTAAATCGGTGAAATACCATCTCATACACGCTTTTGAACTTGTTTAAAATTTAATCAATATCTTGAACTAGTTTTCATCTTTGGTGCAGTTTTGATATATCTATCGCCGAAGTTAATCCCGGGGAGTATTACGTTGCAAACTTAATCAAACTCCCATCTCACAAACAGCGAAGGCTTAAGTAAACTCTTCCATGGACGAGAAACTAAGTGGTTGTTCGTTACCTCGCTGAAACATTGATGTAACGGAGTAAACCGCTGATAGGTGGAAATAAAAAAAGGCTGCCATTAAACTATGCCAAGCGAAGGGTGCGACGGTCGCTTTTAGGATGGCATAAATTCTTGTTCATTAGTTTCACCGGTGACTTGCGACCCCCATTAAAAAGTATTGACATTGTATCAGCTGTTCCTGCCGCCGGGTTAGTCTAGAACCTTAGCCTGGTGGTTTATTTGATTTAGAAATTGTTTTTAGAAACCCCTATCTGTGCGTATTTTATCAATTTATTTAGTTTGCCCAGCCTCGTTTTTGCATCGCTAGCAGAAATAGTCCGCACCTCTCTCGGCGTTAGTATCATCTCCAGATATATACCACCTTCTGTTAACTCATCGAAATAATATGCAGCTTCTTCATATCCCAATTATTCTAATTTAATCACAACCTGTCTGACCTTTACTGTTCATGTCTCTCACAGATATTTTTTCCGTTGTTTTATTGTATCCTTGTGTTAATTATTTTATACATTACAAGCATATTTTATGTGATACTGGCATTTAAACTACTTTCGTGACTGGTACGAGTACAGTTTTGCTGCAGTGTGCATGGTGAAGATTTCACAGACGAAAGCTAACATTCGATAGGACGGGGCATTAAAAGAAGATATCAAATATATTTGAGTGATAATTTAACAACAAAAAATCTAAGAATTTGAGTTTTTTTTTTTTTATATTCTCAAATCGATTAGCTTCACCCTGCTTCGTCTAAGATTTAAATTGAAAGTGCTCGTATGTATTGAACAATATGACGTTTTGTCTTATTTTTATAGTTCTATGGATAATATACTCGTATCAATGCTCATGGTTGGTAATAGTTTTTTTCTCGGCCATAGATTTAAAGAGAATGGCGATTTTATACTTCAGTGTTGTTTCACGATGAAAGTTGTTGCGTTGACCGAAGGTATTAAAACTTCGAAAATTTAATGACGTCGGCAATTCTTTCTAACTCCTGCTTTTTGCTGCTTCGGCACACAGTTTATCTCTCTTATGGTTAAGATTACCTGAAAAACACTATTTAACCGCTCTTATGTTATCTAACTGCTCTGCCACGTGTCGGTTAAAAAGTTAGCTTGTTTTTATTTGAATGTGTTCTTTTATTATAGGAGCAAACTTAAGCCCGCTCGAATTTGCCATCAGCGCTGTGTTTTTGCAAATAGCTTGTAGGCTACTGTTGGTCTTGCGGACTTTTTCGGAGGTTCCGCCGTGCCGGTCCTCCCCCCTCCCCCCCTCGGGGGAGGTAGAAACTTTTAATGAGGCCTCGGGTTCCCGACTCGCGCTGTTTGCTTACTCACCGGGGCACTAAGGTCCGAAACGCTACTTTAGCTGGCCATAAATACAAAAAAAAGATAGTGATGCCATCGTCCGAATTATTATATATTAATATTAATATATTTTTTAAATGAGATACCGCACTAGAATCCCACCTGCTCCCAACCTTAGTGGAAGATACTCTAACCAACTTGGGTGGAAGATATTTTCAGTATCGCCCTGGTGAAAGACCACCATTCAGCATTGAAACTTTGCTTGAAATGACTTTTAGCCGTGTTTGGTGACCAGATCGGAATAGCCAGATATTTCCCCACCTTCCCCTTCCCCTTCCCATTATCCTTCCCCTCCCCAATACCTTCACCCTGACAACATTCCCCAATTGGGGATGACCGTCAATCATCACATTTACCCCAATGTTCCTCTCAGGGCCCACGTTATCTTTGAGGATGCTATGAGGGGGGTCTTTCTGAGGAAGGGGGGGTTAGTTGAGTCTTCTTGTTAGAAGGAGGAAATACCAAACCTGTCAAATCATTCCGCCGCACTGTTTTCATGGTATTTAAAAAAATAAATTTTAAAATACCATGTACAAAAAAATAAACAGCTTTATATCAAGAACCTTGATAATCACGTTTGCGTTTTTTTCCCCACTGAAAAGAAGGCTTTGGTTTGTATCGATTTTCATTGGAATTAATTTTGGAAAATAACATATATCCGTTAGCGAAATGTTGAACTAGAGCCAAATGGAAAATGAACTAACCACTTGAAATATGAAAAAAAAATTAAGGAACATTAATAATCTTAGTAACTAATATAATACCAAGAAAGGGATGACGAAAAATAGACCAATTATTGATGTTAAAAAATTGGTTGATTTAGAGATATAACTAATAAGACTAAACAATAAAAAGAAAACTGACTAACAAATCTATTAAAAAATAAAACATAGTGAAAGTATACTAAATAAAATATTTTTTAACAATATTTGGTAGAGCGATACAAATCTGGATAGAGTAGGAAACATGCATTGGAGTTGGGTCGGGGTAGAGGAGAGGGATGGGGGGAAACATTGTCACCCCCAAGTGAAATAATGGTAATAGGTACCAATATTACGTTAATTATCATGAAATCGTGTTATCCACACCTAGAATATAGTACACTGAACTTCTGTAACAATAGTAACCAACAGTGAATACATATGTAATACGTATGTCAGCATATGCATTCATATATAACCTCAAGAATATACATAATTGTTATCAATTGTTGTTGTGTTTAATTCGTAGAACTCCATTTAATATTTTTTTGATATATAAATAAAATCATATAAATAAGTCGTCGCAATGTGGATTAACCGCAGTTTGAAATGGCCTCGGACGTCGAAACAGCTGTTACAATAATAAAAGCTACAATACTTGCTGAACTTAATAATAACATTATTACATTTGATACGTTGCTGGACTGGTATCGATAAAAAGAGGTCACACCACTTAATTTGAGCCAAATACGCGAGCAGTTGTTTCAGATGCAGACGCGGTTACATCGATTATGTGTCGTATTCACGGTGTTGCCATTTTTAGTTACGTAGTGGTTTTTATTTCTTAAAATAATAGTATTTGCGATTTTTGGTCAATAAATACTAATTTAGCATAATTTAGGCTGCGGTCGAAATGCTATTTTTGGCTAACTAATGTTGCGATTCGGACCTTAGTGCGGAGAGGTGGACATTCTCCGCAGCTGCCGCTGCCGCGCAAATCTGCCCCTTTCCAGGGAAATTCTGTTAAATTTATTCCCACGCTGCTGTGTTTTTCCCCGCAAGATAAAGTTTCAGGGGAAGTTTTGTTGACAAATACGCGGCGATATTTTGTGGCTTTGTTGGATGGACTTGGATATACATAATGTTCACGAGACATGTGTGGGTGACCACGGAAAACAATAAGCTAAGCTAATAGGGTAAAGTTTCCAAGCAGCCTTGTCTGGTAATTTAGGAACACGGAAACTTGATTTGTGATTAAAACGCTGTTTAAATTTTTCTGCCTGTTTACTGTTTCATCCTGCTATTATCAATTTTCGATTGATTCATTATAAACATGAACAATGTTTTTTCTACGTTATGAATTAACACATTGATTCTGCATAAAAAAATATCTTTTATTAGCAAATGTGACATCACATTTTAAGGAGCAGATTTTTTTTGTCTTTTTTGTTGTACGCCCAACTTAATACTTATAAATATTTATTCATAAAGAGAGTCCACGACTTAGATCTTTTATAAATTTAAACTGTGGATAGAAGTCCAGAAGATGCCCGTTGCAGGATGAAACCGATATGGTTCCAAATGATAAAGTTTTTTCACCATGCCACCACGAATTGACAGTTTCATGAATAGAAATATTATAATTATTATGGTATAACGGCCGTGCGACTGGCGTCTAGTATGAAAGAGACAGTATGATAGAGCGAAAAGAACTACAAAATAGTATGAACGGTTGTCCAACGTCTCTTCATCACCCATTACTGGAACCTATAGAGATGTAGAAATTATACACTTTTAAATACATTCTATTAACTATTACTATAATTAATAATAAGTACTATGTTTACACCACTATTTTTAATATATAAATATCAAATTTGATTAAAAACAGTGGTGTCAACAAAGTACTTCTTTACACCACTGTTTTTAATATATAAATATCAAATTTAATTAAAAACAGTGGTGTAAAGAAAGTTCTTCTTTACACCACTGTTTTTAATATACAAATATCAGATTTGATTAAAATAAGTGGTGTAAACAAAGTACTTCTTTACACCACTGTTTTTAATACATAAATATAAAATTTGATTAAAAACAGCGATGTAAACAAAGTGCTACTTATTAATTATATTAATAATGACACATCTATTGAAGAAATTATTAACTCTTATTCCTCCACCCTAATCCTTAGTATAATTATCTAAGATCATTACAATAATCGAACAGTTTTGTTTTGGAGGAAGCTCATCACTAGCCTAATGAACAAACTCATGCCAAAGCATAATTCCATTACATTGTCACACTCGTGTAAAGATTCCTAACTCTTGCTCAACACACTGCACTACTCGAACCCAGTAAATCTGTTCTGTGCCCGCGGCCAGTTTGTTGGGTAAAAGTTGGGGAGAATACCGGTCCCGTCGCGGCGGCCTCAAAGGGCCCCAAGCAACCCTGGATGCCCGGAAGCCTTGGCGAACTTTCTCAGATTGGAAATGCCTTTTGCCCCGCTGTTCCTCACGGTGCTTTTCTTTGCGTCGAAACAATTATCTGATTATTTCATCGTAGTTTCGGCTAGAGATTGCTATTCGAAAAATCTGATGTTTCGGATAATAAGGAATTCCAGTGAAAAATATAATGACTTTAAAAATATATATTCATATAGATCAGCAAACGCCGATTCTGAATATATAACATTCATTACATAATTAATTATACGTAGAAATTATATATCGTTATTTAAAAGTGAATAAAAAATCACCTCATCAAAACACCGTGTCATGTTGGTACCATTGCATTTGCATTTTTGCAACATCTGACGTCACGTTCATTCTGCTTTTGGAATAGTATGAAAAAAAAATCGATTTTCTTTTGTATTTTTTGAGTTTAGGCAAAAATTTAACTTATTTTGGGTGACTTTAAGCTCTATAATTGTTGTTCAATATAAACAACTATTATTCATGAAAGAAATTAGAGTATTTATGATCAAACCAATTAATACGGATATTATGATAATGGTCAATACAATTATTATTCTTTGACTTAAAGTTTCTAAAAAGGTACATAATTTTATTACTTATGTTTAGTTATGGTTTACCATGAATAGAATATACAATTATGTACGGTAAAGCTCATCCTTGTTTTGACATTTGACATTCTAACCTTAAAACTGATCAAAACCGACCGGCCATAGATTTGGAGCGTTTTGACGGCCTTACAAAAAATGAAAGTTTGAAAATTATTTTATCAGTGAAAACGTGAAAACATATTTGAACGTCATTATTGACATATAAAAAAAATGTGCTGGAGTTCCTTATTCACAGTGGAATTAGAATCCGGATTTTCAAATACGAAAAAGTGTTATTTGCAACGTAATGTCTTATGAAATGAACGTGTCATGAACGCAATTTGTGATAATAGGATTGTTGTCCCGATAACCAAGTTGACTGCTCCAGGGAAGACAGCGCTAAATCAATAAATTAAGTTTTCGACTTGCTTCCATTCTGGGAGTCATAAATTAGTGCCATATTGAGAGAAATGGTTAGAAAAAGCATTCGAACTTAATAAAAAAATATAAAACTAAACACTCGCCTAAGAATACGATTTTAAACATTGAAATGACTCTCCTGCAAAATTAGCTAAAGTGAGTTACTGCCTTCTTCCTTAAAGCAGTCGAAATTGACACACTACGCACAGATACAAGATTTAGTACAAAGATGCATACTTACTATTTAACTAGAATAATATTTAACTTTAATTATAATTAATATTAAATGTAAGAAAGAGAAAGAATATGAATTAGAAATAAAACAAAATATTGTTTTGTCTGAAACTTAATATTATAATATATCAATAATAAAGCAGTTTTTTTGTTTTGTTTTTAATGTTTTATCATTTTCGGCCACCAAAATTCGAATTTGTTCAACAATTAAAATTTTTCTAAAATCCGAATATATCTGAATTTTGAGTTTCAAAAAATCCGTAAATTCGAATTTCGCGAAACAAGTACGGATTTGCAATCCCTAGTTTCCACACTCAGCTCTATCGGCGCGTTGGTTATCATGTAAACCATTTCAAGCATCAACACTTTCAGGAAACATTACTATGTAAACATGTAAACGCAATATGTACACTCCGCTTCTCTACATAGCATTGATTAAAATAGATGTGTAGTATTGAAAAAAGGAAGAAAAAAAAAGTTAGGTATGTACTGTATTATGCCGCACTTTAACAAGTAAATCTTTTTGATTTTGCAGGCAACTTGATATATTTTTACAAAAATAAAGATATTCAATGTTTATATATGAGGCACTCACCTGCTTGTTATTAAAACATATTTTAAATTTGCAAAATTTAATTTTCAAACACATTTTAACTATGACAAAAGTTCGAAAATGCGAGCTATTTCTTAATGACGTATTAAATCTACTACTGACTATAATAATTGGGAGTGTTGGAGCATGTCAATAACAATGCGTGGTTTACAATAGTGATTATCACGAGGCATTTAAAAAGTCATTTGACTTATACGATTCTTCAGATTTATCTCTTAAACTTTCATAACTTTCACAGGATTAAATTAATGTAAGCTATATTATGAAAGCTAATTATTATGAAAGCTAATAGTTACTGCCCGACTTCCCTGGGAATTATTTCTTGTTAAACGATTAAAGAATGTGTAACAAATTTTTTTTATTTTTATTTTTATAAATTTATAGTTATATTGTGGCGTCATTATTAATAAATTAATAAGAATTATTTTGTTTGCACCAATGTATTTAATATATAAATATCAGCATGTTTCGAAAGCGAAGCTTTCCTCATCACGATACACAGTATACTAAAAAATAATAATATTTGTATATTTACACGTATACTTGTCATTATTATTTTTTAGTATAACGTATATCCTGATAGGGAAAGCTTCGCTTTCGAAACATGTTGATATTTATATATTAAAAGCACTGTTAACTATAGGTTCCCAAACTTTTTCCCCCGTGGACCCGTTTGCCATTCTTTTAATTTTCCGTGGACCTCGCCCCCAGCCTGTCTGTCCGAAACGTTGGCACAATACAGAACAAGCGGTAGTTATTCATGACTGCGCGATGCATTACTGCTGGTATAAAAAATTGCAAAAACTTGCACATGAACGTGCCTGCGTGGACGCGATTGGCTTTAAGTGCGCAATAGGCTTGTCGAGCGAAACTTACTACGCTGCTTTACTATGCGTGCAGTCTAAATGAACTCCGATCGGTGGACCCCCTTTTACATCTCGCAAAACTATATGAACCCCCAGGGATCCGTACCTCCGTACGGATCACTTTGGGAACCTAAGGCGTAAACGAAATAATTATTATTAACGGTTTTAGCGCTATGGTTATTTTGCAAGTATGTATATAAATTGCTACAGATATTCTGTGTTTTTAAATAAAAAAGTATGGTATTCAATAAAAATGCAATAACTTGGACAAATATCAATCAATTTTAATGATTTTTTTTTAAATTATACCAGTAAGTAATGAAATTTGACGAATATTATATTTCTAATTAAAAAAACTACACATTTCAACTACAAAAAATATTTAAAAAATAGAATTATAAGTTTATTTCACTTCACAATTGTGTTTTCCCGTGGTCCATGTAGTCCCTTTTTACAGCGAGCGTATATGAGATTGGATCGCCTTATTTCATTTGCTTTGCTGCACACATTCATTTATGGGAACAAAGGTCTCGTCGTCCGTAGTGCCGCTGTCATTTGATACATTACGATCATCCGCAATAGAACCAACTTCTGACATGGTGAAAAATACCGATTCACTTTAGTGTGTATTTATTTAACAAGATAATCAATAAATACAGTTATCAAGACATGTGCCAATCGCAATATACGACGCTCAAATTGAACACGTGTTCTCCCGAGGACGACAAAAAGCACACGGATATGTATGTATGAAATCATGAATATGTATATGTATATGTTTTTACTTATCCAAGTTTATTTCAAAGATCCACGATACCCCACCATAAAAAAACATTGCAAACTGAAGGTTGCGTTAACCAGAAATTCTAGACAGAATGCTATCCAATGTTCATAGTGTTATATCTCACTGTTCGAGAGTTTCAGCTACTTCACAAACACATATATACACACACGCTAGTTTTCTGTTTATAGATAGTATAAGGATTAAGTTAGTTGTTAAATTAATTTTTTTTTTTAATATTGAATTTTTCACGGATTTATTTTTATTTGAGTCACTTTATTTTCCTAAGTAATTCCCATTATACGAATACAAAATGAAAGGCAAAGGAAAATTTTTTTTCTTAAAGACTTTTATTTATTTGACTCAAATTTATTTGATTTGTCTCTCTCCGATCTGTGTCCCTGATTGAATTGTTGGAGCTTCGGTCATATTAAGATGCGTGTATTCTCCGCATTTTATAAAATGTTTTAAATACTAATTTTATTTCTTCATAATATTTTCGTTGTTCATCTCGGCAAATCTAATTTCTTCAATCCCGGCGTATATTTATGAGATTATCTGGTTCTGTTTTCATCCATTAATCCACTGCTGGAGATCATTCCATTTCTTTGGCTTTGTGAATTCTCCTACCCATCTTTTTTCTGTTCTCCGATTTCCATTTCTAACATTTTTCGAAGGAATATAATATCTAAGCTTTTTTCTCCCGTTTCTTATTTTTTGTTTTCTCTTTGTTTAATTTAATTCTCTGGCTTTCTGGAATTTATTTATTTAGTTTCGAAAATACTGTCTTTATCGTCATTGTTTCAAAATCATTTTTTCTAAACTTTTTCATTCGTCCCTTCATAATATTTTATTAAAACCTTGTTTTAAAGTTTACTCATGAAACATTAAAAAAGATTAAGAAGATTAGGAACGCTTAGATGGTTTGGGCATGTAGAGCGAATGAACGAAGAAAGGAGTGTAAGGAGAATATATGACCCGAACATAAATGGAAGATGACGCCGGTGACGCCCGAAGAAGTCATGGCACGGTCGAGTGAATCAAATGCGCGTCCATGTCAGAAGTCAGAATAACAGCAGAGAATGTATGAGACGTATGAATGCGAATGAAACAAGAAGTATGTTTCTAGACCGAGTTGTTTGGCTGTTCGTTCTCTCTGCCTTCTCCTGCGGGGAAACGGCGTGATGGTTAAGTAGTTTTTAGTAGAAATTACCTATTAAAATGTATATTTGTGTAAGTATATATATATATACTTGTATAATTTTTTTTAAGAAATACTCATTTTCCCGGATTAAGAATAACTTGGCAATATTTGGAAATCTCCTAATTCCACCTAACTAAGCGGAAAATGTTACTTTTGGAGTGATGGAGGACCGAGAAATTTAACACACGCCTCCTGAGTGGGAACCAGACTCTATGCCAACTCAGCTACTGACCGGCCAAGAAGTTCTTTGTAAAAACCATTTTAATAAAAGTTTAATTTCAACTTAATGTTTGCCTTCAATAGTAGTGTTTTCTTTATGGCGGTCTAACTACCGAACACAGAAAAAAAAACGGAAAGGATTTGATGATAATTTAATTCAAAATTGTGTGGTAGAAATTGTTTTAATTAAATTTGTATCGTATTAATTTATCAATTATTTATTAGTTAATTAAGTACCAATCAATTGTAATTGTTATGTATCAGCAGAAATACAGATGTTAGGGCGGGAGAGGGTTTATCGCATTCTAGTTTTTTTGTTTCTTTGTAACGACTTGTAAACTAGGATATAACCTGTAATATTGTCAAAATAGTTGTGTTTGATAATTTTAGTATCAGTAATATTAGTGCCAATCACGAAATTCGGATTAATAGAAATAAACATAATTTTCTTGTTATTTGAACATAGAACAATTGGTCTGTGCTCAGCTAATTGACCATTAATCTGCTTACCCCAATGTCCAATGCTTCCCTGTCCTTTATTGAATGAACAGGATTAGTAGACCTGCATCCCTAGACAGTCTGAACACTGCATGGGGGAGATCGGGGATGATTGATGCACTTTATCCGCAACGGCCCGGCTAACAGGGCTCGCACTGTTCCCAGCTCGATTGTGAGCCATCCTTTGGCACAGTGGAGTACCTACCCCTAGTCATAAACCCGCGTCACCCTTTACGTTCAGATAATATCGCAGATAATTTATGTTATGTGGGTGGTTCTCCGCGGAATACAGTTCTACCTACCCTAGAATTAAACTGCATTAAGTCACATCACCCAAATTGTTCAAGCATTTTTAATTAATGTGATTACAAGTATAATTTTGCTATGAATTCTATTTTTGACATGTTTATTTCCAGCTGTTTTTTTATTCAGAGGAATGTAAATCATAATCTGTCATTCTGTAGAGGAATTAATTAATTTTATCTGTTTCATGTTTTTGCGAATATAAACGTTTGGTTTCTATTTTACATAATCCCCTTTTGGAAAAAAAAATTGATGTTCGTTTGGATTCAGTATAATTTGATTTAATGGATGAGTTTCTTTTCTAAGATTTTTCAAATGTTCATTCGGCATGCTCTGTTCCATATACGTAAATAAACATTGTTATTTGTTAGTAAATAATTCATAAACTTTATTGCGTACTCCGCAAATGTCGTAAACACATTTATTATACACGCCGATTGTATATATAAATATATATACGAGTATATATATGATATATTTTTGTATGATTCTTTTATGTATATATTCTGTTTGTGTTTCAAATAAAAATAAAATAAAAATTCCAGGGGAAGACGAATAAAAGTTCAATTTTTGAACTATTATTATAGCTTGTATTAAAGAAAAAGTACTTACATTTATTTAATCCCAACAAAGTTTTAACAGTTTAAGAGAACGTGAGTCGTATTTTGAAATGTCATTAAAGTTTAATGAATCTCTTTAATGTGGGCGTTCAGCTTTTCTTTTCTCGCTAAACCCTCCTTTTTACATTTATTACTGAGTAAATTTGGCTGTAAGTCATAATATTTTAGATATGATTAAGGCCTAGATTACACTGGTGATAATTTTATTGGAAAACTTAAATTCGCCGATAGTTAGAAATAAAATTGAGTTTAATAATAAGCTTTCAAAGTTGCTACAATTAGTTGACTACTTACTCTTATCAAAGTGGTGTTATTTAATAACCGCAATCCCTCTAATAAAATTAATATTCATTACGTAATTGTTTTATCGCCGGGATGTTGATAATCACCCTGATTTGTGTATTAACTCGGGCTCCCCCAGTCCTTCCCCGATTTCGTTTCAATTTTCAGCCTCGCTGAGTTATGTTTAGGTTCTTCATTATCTCTCTGCCTCTCGAGGCTCATTTCCGATTTGACTCTCCGACCTGATTACATTCAAAACGAAACCAACATGACGTAATCCTTGATTTGACGATAAGCTCTAAAATATTACGCATTATTATTTTAGGCTGTTCGAAGAATGGTTTTGGGGTTTTAAATCATTTGTGTATTCCATTTAATTCTCTTTCTCTCGTCACAAAGCATGTGCACAAAAATATTATCTCGAAACGAATCCTTTTGGGTGAAGTTCGCATCATCATTTAGGAATTAAATTAAATTTTTGTGAAGAATATCATTTTATGCTACCTGAAATTATCCTAAACTATTATTGTTGTTTATGTTTATTTTAATATTTAATTTGAATATCCTGACTTCGATTTGGTATGGAAATTTGAGTGTTGTCACTGTTGTCTACCGCTCATAGAAAAAAATTAAACTTCATAATTCATGATGAAAAGAACTTGACGACGTAATAAAAATCAAGCTTTCCAAGTTTGCTGCTTTAGATGCTTCAGACAAACAAGACCAAAAGATTTGTTCTGCTTTGTATTTAAGATTTTTATTAAGTAAAACGCCTTATCATACACTTTTAATAAAACTGTATGATAGTGTATATGTTATTTGGTACCTTTTTATGTTAAAAAAGAAAATGGCGGACTTCGGTGAATTTTCTTTCTTTTGAAATCCTTACGCTGCCATTTATGTTTTGTTGGTCCATTATAATGAATAAAAGCTCCAAAGATCGGTTCTCAAAAAATTGAATTCGGCTCTGAAATTAAATCTAACAAATTTGATATAAAAGAAAAAACGCCACCAACCGTACATCAGCCACTGACAATCAAAGTACACCGTGTACTTAATATGAATTACCATTTACCCGATAAAGGCGCTTAGATATTCCGCTGCACCGCTCGATATATTTTAGGAGATCGTTCGAGGCGAATAAAACGTTATTATAAATTTGCTTACAACGTCATAACGGCCCTAATAACTCTTTTTTACTCGGCGGTTATGTTAATATTATGCCCGCTCGCTGCACCAACTTTGCACATAAAAGAAAAGTTGCGAATCTCTCCCCGGTCGCTGTTTCGCCCCGCGTTCCCCCAAGGCCTCGTCTTCACTCCGTAAAATATCAGTTCTTACTGTAAAATATTCCATAACAAAATTTTCGCGAGTTACATACGGATGACTGTAATTATTTTAAAAAAATAATGCTGTAAGTACATTAAATTAAAATTTCCCCAACTTCAGTGAAACTTCTTTATCATTACTGTGTAACGAAAAGACGGCTGGAATGCGTACGAGTATGTGACACAATTATTTAATTTGCTCGTTCTCTCATACAGTCGTTCACTGTTAGAGGTATAAAGATTGCTTCGCAGATATACTGAACGACATTTATTTAAGGGTTATTTTAATAATGATTATTTATTTTTTATTTCATTAAAATAAAAATAATTTTTATTTTTTTTTGTTTCCTACCAGTTTCATATCATGCTTATAACATCTTCACGGCAAGTAAAAAAATAATAAAATAAAAATTATTGTTCAGCAGAACACTTACATATCTCTATTGTCCATTGATCAGAAACTAATGAAGTAAATTAATTTATAATTCGCAGGAGTTTATAATTTTATTAGTACAATAATATATCAATTTTATCACGTGCAATGAGATTATGCTGTGTAACTTTCAGGAAGTTAACATATGAAACAATTTCTATATTAAGTTGAATTTCTATCCCTATTTAGACATCGTTTTGTGTGCTGTACCAACCTTTAAGTAATGAAACATTTCTGCGGCGTTATTTCAGAACTTGATATTCCTGTTCATCTTAGTAGACAGGAGGGCAAATATTAACTTTAATAACTTGTGAAACATCACCACATAATATCAAGCTTGTTCAGAGCATCAACTTTTGCATAGATTATGACTGAAGTACTTACCAAATTTTGTCACCACATTCAGAGTATTTTGAATACGAACTGAGAACAACCCTGGAGGCCTATTCTGGTTATTTTTGAGAAAAAAATCCTTATTCATTTCCTTAGGCTTAAAGACTTCTTGCTTAACTAGAGAATTCTGAAAAGACATGGTAAAAAATCCGATTGGTAAGAGATTATTTGAAAATAAAAAACGATGAAATATCTTCAAGTAACACAATTTTTCAATCAAAACTTTAAAAAACAATTACATTGTATTATTGTGAATTTTAATTTATTTAATTTTATTTTTAAATAGCATAAATACGCCTTTTAACGAAGAATTACGTAATGTAAAAAGGTACCTATCTCACTTTATTCTGTCACTCCTACTTAAAGTGACATTTGCCGTAGTATATCTATGCTGCCGCCTGCCGTTGTGCATTGTTATTACTTCTTACACTGTAAACTAATAAATATTATTTGTTGTACTGTGAACTTTTAATTAACATTATTTGTTATATTGGTAACTTCCTTAATATTGTGTTTTTCGCTTGTTAAAACTACGCAAATATTGATATGTTTAATGAATGTCAACAGCTGACAGCTGTCATCTGAGAGAACCGGAACCGTAGTTAAGTAAGAAGTCTTAAAGGATGAGGAATTTTCCTTAAAAAGAACCAGAATAGGCCTCCCGATGTGCCAAATAAACTGACATATTATCAGCTTGTGCCGTAGTACATACTACAAGTTTAAAGTCAATTAATCTCTGCTCTGTTTAAAAATTATATAATATTCTCGTATACCATGGTGATGGAGAACCATTCTGAGCTGAAATCATAGCCGGCAAGTGATTTAGAAATGTGTTTTAATTTGATATTAATAGCCAGGTACTTATCAGGCATCCAGCTATTTTCTTCCCACTTTTCTTTCCCTCTTTCGTTTCATTCAACCTTACGACACACTCGCTGTCTTCTTGTTTCTTTTTATCTTTTTTTTAAAGTTTATCTATATTATAATATTAATACCTTGTTTTCTTTCTTTTCAGGTAAGAGTCTCACCTCTTCTTGGTCAAATAATAACCCATCTACTGGATAGTAAGTCATCATATTATCTCACGATTTCCGATCTTGTCTGTTTGAAATCAAAACCATATACTTTATTTTTCATTTAGTCACCGCAAATTAATTTGCAATCAGATAAACATAGGCCAGTCGTAATATTTCCCACGAATCGCCTTCTTGTCTCTTTGATGTCAAAACTAGGATCCTTTATTTTTCACTTAGTCCCCGCAAATTTAATTGCAGTCAGAGATAAGCGTGCGTTCAAATCCTGGCCTTAATCGCAAGGCGAGTTGGCTCCTTGCCAGGAAAGCTGGCCACTGGAGCCAGCCGCCATCTGCTCCTTTTCCTCGACCATTCATTCCGTTTTGAACTAGAGGATTTCATTTCGACTCGAACGTCGTGTGCCGGGGTTTTTGTAAAACGAAAAACTTGTACTGCAGTCTGATTTGTGTTGCTGAATATTTTCAACGGTTTCCTACGTGGAGTAAGAATACCTAAGTATTTGATTTTATGATACATATAGTTTTAAATACATTATAGTTATGTATTTATGATATTTCAGAAGTAGCATTGGTCAGTGACGTGTCCATTGTTTTAATTGTATTGTTTCAATTTAAGGTAAAACATAATAAATAAATAATAAAAACTAAAAAAAACAATTAACTATTATAAACCATGCTATCATTGGTCATTATCATTATTTAGTAAATGTAATTATATAATTCTTAGGAAAAGCAAGATAATGAAAATTAAATTAATATTAAATATCATTTGAAACTTTCAACTCGTCTTGAATACAGCGGTCAATGGGATGAAGGGTCTTTTGATAATTTACTTTTGTATTTTTATTCTTGTTTGTTGTTATTATTTTGTAATCCCATTGGTTAAAAATATTTGCAATTAACAATTTAGGAGCCTATATATCCGCCGTGATTAACCAATATGAATATTGAACATTTAATCTTCTTTATATATAAAAATGAATGTTTTTCTGTCTGCCTGTCCTCGATTTTATAGACAATTATTCAACCGGCTTCGCTGAAAATAGCGCAGTTGTTATTAGTGCCGGGAAGGTTTAGAGAGTAGTTTGAATGAAATCCAATTTGTAAAACTATTGCTATAACGTTTTGAAATTAGTATGAAAAACATTGAACCCACCATGTTGTATTGAGCTTATCCCATTATATACCATATACCATTCTAGTTAGCCACAGATTACATATTCAAAAGAAGCAGGTTTGTTTGGGTAGAATGCTTTCAAATGCAAAACACAGGTAGATACATATTTAAGAACTTTATTATTTATAAATATTTTGAAAAATAAAAGTTTGTAATGAAATAATTTTTTTTATGAATGTTTCATTGTTTAGAGATAGTAATAGTCATCACAAGGCATTAATTTCGCTGTCAAATTAATTATGGCACCCAAACGATTAGCAAGAATTCACAACTTCATAACTTGATTCCAAAAAAAAAAAAATCCCTATCAAGGCCGGGTACACCTGGTTAGTAATAAATAAAACTAAATACACAATTGTGAAGTAAAATAACCTTATATTTTTATGTAGTTGTAAATTTGTAGTTTTTTTTTTAATTAGAACTATAATATTCGTCAAATTTCATTCTTATCTTGAATAATTAAAAAAAAATCATTAAAATTGATTGATATTTGTCCAAGTTATTGCATTTTTATTGAATACCATTCTTTATTTATTTATTTAAAAACACAGAATATCTTTACCAATTTATATATACTTGCAAAATAAGCATAGCACTAAAACGGTCAATATAGCACAAAGATAATTTTGCTAAATAAATAAATTAAGATCGGTATTATTATATAAGTTCTACGTGAGATTGATGTCCGTGATCCGTACGTCGTATTACGTGGTTATAATTTAATGTACGGGTTATTAATTTCAATTACAAAATGTATTTTATTAACAGAGATGCTATCACGAAGATTGTAGTACTGCCTTGTACAATCACGTGTTCATAATTAGTTATAATGCAATTTGATTATATTCCACGTACCTAGTTGAAGGTCCATCAGTGTTCCGTATAACAATGATAATGAAAGATCAATCTTTGTCACGACAAAAGGCTGGTCTACCTCAATAAATTCTTGTAAATTATTTTCGCACCTTTCAATATCTTGTTTTTCAAACATCTGACGTTTCTACAAATACTACTTGTTGTTCTTCCCGGCTCTGCCCGGGATTCTTGAATATAATATTTTCATGAACCAAAATATTTCACTGAATAAAGCTGAAAAAAAAGAAACGTTCAAATGAAGTCATCACGGCTTTTATTGGTACGAACAAACAGATTTTCTGCTTTATAGCTAACCAGAGTTGTATAAGTACCCGGTGTTGCCCGGGGTTATAAATGGTTTGGAGTAAAATTTTGAGGTTGTGATGTGCGACCCCTACCCTGTATTTTATTATTTTATACGTCAAGTGTGCAAAATTTCATCAAGAAATACCAACATTATGCTTTAATGGGTAAGAAAGTGGTGTTTTTTTTTAATCTCATGTAGACAGTGAGCTTCCTCTTGTTTTGAAGGTTAAGTGTACAAAATTTCACCAAGCTCGGTATAGATGATTAGTATAAACAACAAACACACAGATACTCTTCTTTATATATATTGCTAATATTTGTTACGATTGTGTGAATCGGGGTTTAGGCATTTGGAAAAAATGCATTTTTTCGTATTCGGTGACAAACTATAATTTTTGCCAGACTATTATTTTTATTTGAACTACCCTACAACTTAACTTTTTATTATTTTCAATTTTGAAACTGTCAACTCATGGTGGTAGGTATTCCATTTAATTTTTTTTTTCAAAATAACGGATGTTCTGCAGGTTTTTTATTAAAAAGAAAATCATATGTAAATTAACTTATAACTTTTTCCATACATAGAGGCTACCATAGAATTCCTGTATGTATATACTTTTTTCTTATCTAACCGTATTTTTTTCATTAATGTTGAACTAACACCATGTAATAACAACCGACAGTTAAACAATTTACTCGCTCAATTTACTTTATCGGATAACATAATCTCTTATGTTTACTCAGTGAAATACCTGTTTATTCGTAGCGTGCGGGCCTGAAATAAATAATATAATATTAACTATTTTGTATAGATAGATAAGGAACTTGTATCCCCATTTATTCAGGTGGCCTGATTGGCCACAGCAATCAGTGGAAAATGAAAATACATATAATGAACATTTTTAAAACACACAGCCTACCTTTGGTCACAGAACAAAGCACGCCACTGCTATTTACGTTTCTTAACTCTAATATTTCTTTGTGTTTAAACTATCGTTAAAAACTTATGTTATTAACAAAATATTAATTTGTAGAATTTTTTTTATTTTTATATGCACAAGAGTCCCAAACTGCTCCCAACCGTTTGGAGCCAGTGAGACTATGGCATTCCCAATTGGGGAATGTTGTGAGGCTGAAGGTATTAGGGTGGGGGAGAGGAAGGCGGGGAAAAGCTTAAATACCTGGCTATTCAGTTCTGGTCACCAAACACGGCTAAAAGCCATTTCAAGCAACGTTTCAATTCTGAATGGTGGTCTTTCACCAGGGCGATACTGAGAGTACTATATATTTTTTTTAAATGAATTAATTGTGAAACAACACAAATTAATTAAATAAAAATTACTTGCATTACATTACATTAAGAATATAAATGGTTCTAGCATTTAAAAAAGTAGGTAAAATATTATAAAATTTTCTCGTTCTCCTTCTGCGAAAGCAAAAGGGGGTTAAATTATTTTCACACGACACAAGGATATTGGTACTAATGGAATGTCACATTTGACTCTGAGCTCCGGTATTTGGCGGAGGAACTGATGCATTAAGCTTGGGCGTCAGCAATGGTGTCATGTATTTTAGTCCAATTTTACTACTCGGGCATTGGCATTATTTTATCTCGCACATTCACACATTCATTCACTCAACGGCAGTGTATATAACTTGCTGGAAATAAATGTCCTATAAAGTTATCCACGAGTTAACGATGTGTATTGTGGAATTAAATGTTTAACAGATCTTTTGGTGAACTATTGAATGTACCTCTATACTCTGAAGTCTACACGGAAGAAGGATAATTTAAACACAGTAGTATACTCATATATAAATATCTTTGCACTAGTTTAAGACTTTGTACATCTGCTGGACTTCCTGTTCAATTATTGATTAACATTAGTGTAGCAGCTGTGTGGCAGTGGCGTGACTTTTTTTTCGGTTTTATTTTTTACGTTCCATAAGTGATAATAATACAAACAAAAAATAACAATTGGTGTACGCAAAATAAGAGGAAGAAAAAAAGAAACAAATATATATAGAAAAATATTACTATTATATAAAAGAAAAATTAACAAGTTTATGGTATGGTAAAGACCGCCCGCACACCATCCCCAAAAATGACATGAAACCGCTGGCCTCCTGTGCGTAGTAAATGAATCTTTCTACATTTATTCGCGTTTCTATATTTTCTTGGCCTTTATTTTCATCTCTCTAGAAACACCCCATTGCTCTTACAGACTCCCACGCAATGGGTACTTTACCCGGGCAGCCGTCGATATTAGTTACCGGTGCTGAAAGAGTTTTCTTCGCATGATCTCTAACGAAACAGCTTCTTGTTGTTTACTATGCGCTATCCTATGGCTTCTCGTCCGCCTAAGCTTTTCGACTCCCAAGCAAATGCATCGTGAATCAAGATGATGGAATAGAAACTGCGCAATAAAACTTAAGATTTTCAATACATTAGATACATACATTTGTTTATGATGTCTTTGCATAGCTTTAGTTTTATTGTACGTATTTCCTCTTTGAAAAGGGCCACCATTTTTCGATTTATTTATTATCTTTGAACAATACACACCCGTAAAAGGGACATACGCTCCCAAGTACACAAAATATATTATATTTTTTCTTCTATTTATCTGTTACTTAATAAAAATAACTTCTGGAATTCAGCACTTAAAATGCTGATTTTACTATATTGTGGGCAGCAACTTAAAAAAGGCGCCTGCTGATTTAATTTTACATGTTTGTTTTCTATTTCTGGATAATATTAAAATGATTACAATATACACCAAAAGACTCCATCTACATTTTCATATTTTATTCAACATGATACATTATTTTTAAAGACCCCTACAGAATTTGTTTTTTTTCTATTGTTGGAAGAATGCAAACTAATTCCAAAAAACGCCTATTTACATTGAATTTACAATTTTCATTGCTTTTTTGGACCCATGGTAAAATAATTCCTTTCGCCATTATTGCTTCATGCTTGATGAGTCGACCAACAAAGATGCAAAAGACTCTCATTATTGTTCACACCGCATTTCATTAGTTTTATAGCTTTGTATAACTCTTGCTATTCTATTTTCTTCTTTTGGCTCACACCGGTAAAACTTTACAATACAACATTTTACGGAGTCTTTCCTTTCTCGGCGTATTTAGTTTTTAACAATGGCAATTAGGTTTGCCACAATCAGGCCGCATGTAATTATGGCCTTTTTGCTGACCACCGACAAATGGCCGGAACCATCAAACCTTGCAATCAAGATTATAACAGTTAACGACCACGAAGAAAGATGACCAAAAGTCTCGCAGCTAAGATCATTCAAAACACGTGGAACTCTCAGCTTACGGTAAGGATAGTTCTACTAAATTTCTGTAAATAAGTTATCCTTTTTCAAACTTTCTTCGCTCAGTTTTAATATTCTGCTGAATTTTGGCGAAACCTCATTCAGTTTGATGAAACGAGTTATGAAATTTAAGCGATGCATATTTTGAAAAATTTCGTTGTAACGTAGTACCAATTGTAAGTAGGGACACACTGCACTGATAGTAGTAATGTTGAAATTGCATCGTCGCGTCAACCGTCTAGAATTACTTAAAAAAACAATTAGAGTTAAGATCTAAATTAGGTCCCCTTTTAAAAATAAAATTTGAAGTAAATCTAATTTAATTATGTTAATATTAAGTTCTGCGAGTATTTTAGTTTTTAATTATTTAACAGACAGACGGGAGGGGCTTCACAACTAGATTCAAGAAACACATACGATGCTACAATTATAAAAACACTACTTCAAAATTCACAGACCATCTCTTAGTGAATAATCTCGTCCCGCTTGACAACAAGTCTAAACCCTTTTATATAGAAAGAAAGAACCTTAGATTAAATTCACAATGTTCTCTATAAAGGAAAAATATTTATCCCCCACTCTTAAGTATATTCACGAAACCTGAACAATATATATATATTTTTTTTAAATAATTCATTGCGTTACTAAACACATTCAATTCATTGTTTAAATAGCATTAACGTCATTATAAAAACTATCAAGAAAACACTTTCTGTGGGGAAAACAGCTTTCAACTGTAAGTACCTCACATAATAGATAAGTTTTAAGTAACACAATTATTTTCAATATAAATCGGTTTTACCGGTAATAAATCATTTTAGACATAGTTCATATAAGTAAATCGTCACAATATGGTCTAACCACAGTTTGAAAATGACTTTGATCGTCGGAACAGCTGTTGAAACAACAACAATTAAAAACTAAAATACTCGTAGAAATTAATAATAACATTATGAAATTTGATTATCTTCAAATATATATTTTTGAAATAAATAGAGTTCTACACACAATTACTATTAATAAATTAGGTACAATTTACAATTTAAAAAAAAACCTTGAAAAAACCGCTCGTAAGTGGGAAATCCGACAGTTCGAAGACTTTTTATACGAATGGTATTTTTTCCAGTATTGTATTGTAAAGTTAAATACAAAAAATAGGCAAAGATTTGTCTTTGCAATTTTTAGTTCAATGATAAATTTGTGTGTTACTAACGTATGTGCCATTAACGGTTAGCGCAAACAAAAAGTTGTCCAAAGATGCGAAGCTAGCAGTCCGCAATGGAGTACTGATACCAACCCTGATGTATGGCAGTGAGACATGGAACTGGCAGTGGAAGGATGAAAGTAGACTGAATGCTGTAAAAATTAAATCTCTGAAACGAATGTGTGGTAAAACCATGTATGATTGTGTGAAAAATGTTGAGATTTGTAAAGAATGCAAGGCTGATGTAAGCGTAGTGAGCAAGATCAAGAAAGGAACGCTTAGATGGTTTGGGCATGTAGAGCGTATGAACGAAGAGAGGAGTGTAAGGAGAATATATGACGCGAATGAGAATGGAAGAAGAAGCCACGGACGCCCGAGGAAAACATGGCACGATCAAGTGAATCAAATACTTGAGTCGGGCCATGTCAGAAGTCGGAATAACAGAAGAGAATGTATGAGACTTTGTATGAAAGTGAATGAAGCAAGAAGTGTATGCCAAGATAGAGTTATTTGGCGTTCCGTCCTCTCTGCCTACCTCTGCGGGGAAACGGCGTGATGGTTAGTTAGTTAGTTCGTTTAATTTAGGTGCTATTTGGGACAATTTTTCTCGAAACAATCGGCGCAAGGTTTTGGGTTGTTCTTGTACTAATCTTTCGAATTAATTTATTTTCTGCTTTTATATATTTTATTCCCCGGGACATCAGAGTTGTGCACGTCGTATTGCATTGCGCTATTTTTTCTCACATTTTCTCTCTAGGGACTTGGAGTGATTTGAAATATAACCCAGGCTGATAGCTATGAGAACAGCTATATCAGAACGTTAACCTTCTAAGCCCCTCGCTCAGTGTACATTCCCGTCAAATCAATCTTCGTTGGCACAAACAATACTCTGGCATTAGTGCATCGAGAACTTTATTCCTGTTTGATATTCTATCCGCAATATAATACGTACTTGCCTGCCCCCAATGACAGCTCGCTTGAAAGTTGATTAATAAAGCATATGATATTACATCGGACATTTAATGTTCCCGTCTAGTTTCTTGTCCATTTTGAAATTGCTGCCATAGCTGATGGATGCTGCAACAATATGTAAGTTGTGGATTTTGAAATGATTGTTGATTTTATGTTGGATGCTGCTGATGTGTATGCTTTGTCTTATTTTGAAGTGGTAAATAGTTTAGTTTTATGATGTGTATTTTTGGTTTAGTATCGGTTATTTTTGAGATTGTTGGTGCAGCTGTTGTATAATGCTATAATATCGACGTTCCCTGCGTAAAATCGGACGTTTGCTAAAAATGAATTTTTCCAATACATATAAAACGTACCTATATTAGAAAATAATGTAATAGACAACAATAGTAAATGTTTACATTCTTACTAAATATCTGGTGGCTAATATTAAAAAAAAAACGAAAGTTATTAGAATTGTTACTTCAAACAGCTGTTTGAAAGTTTGAAGTAACAATAATAATTATATAGATGGATTAGTTTATGTAGGGACCGTCAATATGTAAGTTCTTATTTTGAAATGAGCTACTGTTGATTCTGGTTTACTTTCTATGTACGCCGTTCTTTTTGTAATACTGCTAATCTATGTAAGACGTGTGAAATTTCTAACTCATTTCGAAATTGTTTCAAATTTTTGTCATCTTTCTACTTCATTTTGAAATTGATAGTATTTCATGTTGTTATTATATTTCAATAGCTTTTGGTTCATCAGCGACATACCATATTCTAATTATCCTCATATTTCATAGCATCTTCCCCCACTCAAATTTTCTTTAAATAATCCAGCTTAAGCATTACTGGACGGTAGTTAGCAATTAACCAAATAGCTCCGCCTTACTTATTCGAACTGTGCATTCCTGAAATTACCAATTTAACTCTTAGATCAGCAATGTCATTACTGTTGTTAGGTATCGGTAGGTTTAGCGAACCATAGCACACTCCATATTATTACTTGTTTTATTAATTTCTATATGATTTTGACATTTTAAGGTAAGGTATAAGTATAAAAAATAGATATATTGTATATATTTTTACATATTCCTCCTCACTAGGAGATCCTGTGCTGAAGCAAACTACGTTTGAATAATGGGGTTTCAGCGACTTCTATATTTCAACTTCGAGGTTTGGGTAGGATATTTCCAGTAATTTCTATGACGTTGTTTTAAAAATACTTCTGTTAATTTCCTAAGTCAAGTTTTGCTGGACTTAATGCAATTATTGATTGAATTACTTTGTTTGATACTAAGTGGGAGTTTGGTGTATAATTGTACACCTAAAAATTCAGAGCTTCTTTGTCCAAAAGTAGTATTACACTTAGGTACATTTAGCTTGTCACTTCGGTGGGATATACGTTTGGAGATCGTGCTTTCCAAGTATCGGGCTTTAATGTTAGAAATGAACTATTGAACGAGCTTTTGGGTGTTGCTATATATACGTCGTGTTTACTTTCTAGTTAAGTTTCCAACTGTTATAAATGTTGTGTTATTAAGTTCTGGGCTTAGAACGAACTCCTTGTAAGTTGTTAGATGTGCGATCATAACGAAGTTAGAAGTACGAGCTGACAGATTTGATGCGGTTGGGAAACGCCAACAGCAAGCACCGTTGGGTGTGAACAGTTTCATATTTTGGATGGATAAAAGTGTAAATAACTGCTATAAAAAAAATGTTTTTTATACAATATTCTCAAATTCTCTATTTGTGACAATAAATATGCATATATACAGAAAAAAAATTGTCGTGTAGTTAGTAGATAGAAAAATCGTAAATTCTGTAAAAGCTATTGCCAATTGAGATTATTTTTCTGCGAACGTTTTTTATTTCATTTTTACGATTTCCACTTTATTTTTTATCTTTTTATTGGAAATTTTACAGAAGCGACGAAGCCTCTTTTTATCACATTCAGGGTTCGATTCATTATTCTTTCGTATAATAACGATATTTCTGTAGTAACCGGATAAAACAGAACAGTGATAAAGGAGAACATGGTAAAATAATATTATTTATAAATATAAGTAAGATTATTATGAAAAATCATGTTTTAAAGATTAAAGTTTGTTACATATCTTTAATACTTTTTCTTAATATTTTTTAATTTACCTATATATATAATAAGTACCTTAACTGTAAACTTGTAATAAAATTTTGAATGATGCACCCGTTAGAAAACATTATTTGTAGGGACTTTTTGTTTTATTTTTTGTAAAATTCCTTGAGAGGTATAAAAAAGTAGCTAAGTTTTTTTTTCTTTTCTTTTTCTTCACATTTCTTCAATCTTCTGTTTTGTTCTGTTTTCATGGAACCGATATTTATACATTCGAGAAAAGTGACTTATTACGGTCCATTATGTAAAATGTCACTGGATATGGGGCCATAGGATTATGGAAATGCAACGTTCTTGATTCAGAATACGCACGAGAAAACTCTTTAGATCTATATCTAAAAAAAGTAACATTAATTCTAGTTGTGGCAACATTTTCAGTACATCCTCCGCACTGGCTCTTCAATGTAAGTGATTATTTAAACCGCTCCGCTGTCTGGTTTGGTTTACAGTTTAAATAACGGTTATGGCTATCGTAATCATAATGAGTGAGTAATGGCTGTCGGTAATGTAATACATAGTGCTTTTTACCGAGCTGACCTTACGATGATTATTGGCAAGGTTGTTAGTCCATAATCTGCTGGATGTATGCTCGAATGAAATACTGCGTGGTTGTAAAATGTCAGGTGGGAATCGATCAAAATCCCGTTTTGTAATGTTGAATTTTGTATCGAATTGCAAAAAATCAATTCCGTTCTTAGTTTTTTGATCAGGGTTATCGGCCTTTAAAATTAAACTTTTTATTCGCATTTAACGGCTCTTGTATGTGTCTTTTAATATAAATTATTTGTTTTTTTTTTGCGAACATCAAACAAACTGTCTAGTCGAAGTTAGTGGGTTCACAGAGCATCTCCCAAATTGTGAAATGTCGCTAGTCGAATTTTTGTTGTTGTTTGTTTAGTAATTTTATATCAACTTCTTATTTTATCATCTTTGACGATTCTGTTGCACGGTCTTTAAAAAAAAATCGGAAGTGAAGCTGGGTCTTTAAAATACCCATGTTGGTTGGGGGACACATACATACTTACATCTTCTTCTCCTTGTCCTTCTCGGGTCGGGGATCCATCGCATCGACAAGGCGCCTCCAGGCGTCCCTGTCCTGTGCTACGTTTACGGCATCCATCCGTAGGTCCAGCCTCTCCTCGCACAACCTCTGAAGTTGCTTCTCCCACCTGTGTCTGGGGCGGCCAATTCTCATTGGAAATCGACCTTCTGGCGTTCTTAACACGTGCCCAAGCCACCTCAGTTGCGGCTTTTCTATGAAGAGTAATAGTGGTTCTATTTTAAGCTCCTCCCGGATCATCGAGCTTCTTATTCGATCTAATCTCGTGACTCCTGCAACTCCTCTCAAAATGCACAATTCGGTCAATCGTTTCACAGCCTAGCTGTTGCAACTGGGCACGCGAACTACCCATTTTCATGCGGAAAAGGTTATCTGTGTTCAATTGTGGTTTTAATAACATGTATATTACTCGAGGTTATGAAAATCAAATGCAATATTTATTTAATTTTTTTTTTTTTACATTGATCTGTTTTCATCCAATTGCACTCTTTCTGTATAGTACTTGATAACATTTAAGTCACATTGTTCAGTTTAGTTGGTAAATTACTTTTTGAACTCCCTTTTTAACATTGTTTGCCTAACAGAACATGACATTGTAATGCACCGGTTCACGTTCAGTAGTTCCCATTATCCGTTGTCAATTCACGCAATCCCATATCCTCCATCGTGCCCATTAGTAATTGCAGTAATTCCAACTGGAGCAGATCAATCAGGAATGGGATACGATAGGTAGGCATTCAATTTACACAAATGACTTATCTTAGCCTGGTTAGAATACTTACCAGAGTTGGTAGATGCTCAGTATGAACAGAAATGCGAATGAACCGAGTAACCGCATATGCGATGACGCAAGTCTGAAAAGGTAAAGTGGAGACATCAAAGATTACATTGTTATTCTAGCCGAGGCAAATACAGTATATTAGAAGATTCTGGCTAAGACACGGACGGCAAATGGAAATAATTCTTGCAGTCAACGCAAAGATAGCAATAAAGGTCTTTGTCTTGCCTCGGCGAATACAGAAAAAAAACTTATTTCTTCTACCCATGGCAAAAACTGTAAATAATAATAACATTCAAAACAAGATATAGAACGCAAATAGGGACATTCCTCTTCTAATTTTCTAAAAATTGAATGTAAAATTAATCGCAACAAAATCACATTATTCTTCTAGAATCATTTCGTCTGGTTCTGTTCCACGAACTGCTATACCATATAATTTTATTCAACGCTTACCTCCATTCAGGGGTTTTATCTACTGATTCTTTACTACTTTTATCTCCTATTTTACTTATTTAAATTTCTCAGAACATATGACCCTAGTCTCTTCCTGCTGGCTCCTCTGGTATATTTTGCGCCAATGGCTCTGGACCGATGATGAATATCATTAACTGGCCCACCAAATGCGGCGAAACATCTCCACAGTCAACAGTGTTGTATTGTACAAACTAATACACAGTACATTGACTGACTCTATTTTTGTAACATTTTAGCATTCTTTTCGCGTATTCCTTGATGTTTTTTGCGTTGGATATCGATTCATTAAAATAACTTTTTCTTGTGAATACCGTTTATGTAAATTATATTTTTCTACGTACTTACAGTATTATTATGTATTTGATTTTTTAGTAAAAATTATAAAAATATGATAACCGTGCAAAAGTAATGAGGATTTTCTTGAAGGATTGTATTTATTATTGAACTTCCCGGTTAGCGTACATTAACGGATGTTGAAGTTACGATATTTATGTGATCTCCTTAATGATGCATCCATTTCTGATATTCATAGGTACACTCTTAGTTACTACCCAGTTTCTCCTGAGATTCAATACACTTTTTCAGGATTTGTAGCTTTCACCACTACTTCTACATAACAATACATCTTCTACATAACAGTAACTTCAATGTCATGCAATGTGCATTGTTTTCTAATACTCGTATATGTGTCCTGTGCGTGCAAAGTCACATCATCTCAGCCCAAAGCATTGCAATTGAACGTTTTAATCTGGTGTGCCCTACCAGGTAAGTATGTTTTCTGTATATGTACATACTAAAATAAACCCTAGCAAGTAGTATTTGTACAGCGCCCTTGAGGTGATTTTTCACAAAAACGGCGCTATACCAATCATCCAAGTATTATTATTATTATTATCATCATCATCATCTATTGTTATTATTATTGTTATTATTATTATTATTATTTTTATTATTATTTTTATTATTATTATTATTATTATTATTATTATTATTATTATTATTATTCTATTCTAAGATAGTGATCAGGCAATTTAACTGCCACCAGAATTGTGTTCCACAATGTAAACAAGTTGCAATATAAAATGACCAGTAATATATAAATATTTTTTTTGTTTTGTTTGCTGCATCTTGCACTGTATACATATTCGTTTGATGTCTTTTACCTTAGGTTTGAATTGTTTACCACAAAAACAGCAGTGTGCGGTCGGTTGTTGTTCACCGCACTTTGTACAATGCTGGGGTATTCTTTGCAAACGAAACGTTCGGTTTTATGAGCCCATAAATTTCATGCAGCGTTTTAATTTTTTCTTCGCTGTGTCCCATACTGTTTGGATGAGTTCCTATTGGGCTTCCTTCGTTCATCTCTACTATCTGTACGTCACAAACATAACAGCGGCGTTATGGAAACCAGGCTTTCAGTTTTTTTAATGTATTGCGAACTGTTTGTACGTTGGAGAAAGCGTACTAAATTTTGCACAAATCAGATTATAGCAAAAACTGCATTGCAACTCGACAAATGTATTTTTAACCTATATCATCAATTTGTCTTAACAAATGAATAAAGACTGCTTTTCGTTTTTTTTGTATTTTTCCAACATTCTCTACTCTGTCTCCAAGTAGATAAGTAGTTACCTTCTAACGATTTTTTATGTTTTTTTTTAACAATTGACGTAGTACTACTTAGCAAGAGAATAATTACTGTAATATTATTACGTGCGTGTTAAATCTGCCCATTTTAAACAGGACTTAAATAGTTTAACGTTTTGTGGCATTTGTTGTGATTTCGTTCATTTAGTTATCCATTTATTAAACTACCGTAGGACTTTTACAAACGTAATTCATATACAACAATAGGGAAGAATGGGAGTAGGTACATTTATTACTCAACATTTCAAAAATAATAGTAGAGACTTTATTTTATAGAAATACATATCAGATACACACTGAATTATTTTTTTTTAATGCAGGATGGGGAGGTTTTGAATATGTCGAAAGGTCTGTTTAGATATTGGCAGTTCTATGAAGACGCGCTAGTGGTGAGTTATAGGAATAGTTTCTGCTGTGGTTGTCACAGTGGAAAAGATGGTAGAGTCGAGTAGATCTAACAGGGACAAGGATATTTATAGCACGTAAAATTTGAGGGCAGTCTATGAAGTTATTCAGTAATTTAATAAGTATAAAATATCATTAATCGTTCTCCGTGTACAAAATAGCTGTATTTTTAGATTAGATATGCATATTTTATAGCAGATATCATTTAAAGGTTACCTCAACTTGTATTGAACATATCTAAGAAACCTCCTTTGTACTTTCTCCAAACCGTGTAAATTACAAGCGTAAATAGGAGACCATCCGGGAGAAGCATACTCTAGCAGCGATCTCACAAGGAAGTAGTTTTATGGACTCAATATTATGAAAAGTCCTTATGTTACGTATTACAAAACCTAGAATTTGCATGGCCTTATTGGAAATTGTTTCGCAGTGATGCTCAAAGTTAAGTTTCCTATTGAAAATAACTCCAAGGTCTTTGAAATGGTACTAATACAAATTCGTTGATATTGGACTCCGTGAACGGTAAAAATACACGTGAAAACATTTTTTCACGTAACTTGTACACTACCATCATTGCATTTTAGCTTAATTCTTTCAGTTTTAATGTCCTACCTGTCCTTCACACATAATTCCACCCAGCCTTAAACATTATCGCACGGTTTTACTCAGCCCTTTCAGTCACATACTGTTCCGCAGCCCTTTAGTATCCCACGTAGCCCTTTAACTTCAGATACAAGTTCACTCAGTAGTATACGTACAGTCCCACACAGCTCCATTCATTCTTTACTAGTTCCACGTATATACTCTCACCCAGCCTACACAGTTTAACCTACTCATATACAGCCTCCCTTAGCCCTTTACAGAACTAAACACTACTATACAGTACTACCCTGCCATATGTCCATATTAGACTGTTCCACAAGATTCAGCAAAGGCCCTCCCAGTCCTATGCAGTTAGCCACAGTTTTATCTAGTCGTATCCTGTTCCATATAGTCATGCACCCATATATGTCCTCAACCAGTACGGCGGAAGCGACGAAAGAGGAGCACGCGAGTGGCAACAGTGAGTGATCGCGCAGGAATTGTCGGTCCTCGTATAAAATACATGAAACTCGTGAAAGGATTAATGTACTCGTGTTTATTTATGTTGGGTGACCCGTCTTAAGCTTTCACGTCCAATGTCTTTCATAATTTATTCTGCAGAGCAATTCGTTACATTACTTTGAAAATATATTTTTTTGAAATTTTCAGATTTCAGACTTCTTTGATTTCGTCATTGGTTGTTTAAAATATTGTTGGTTTTATTATACTTCATTATAATAATTCTTTTCTTATCATCGCGAAATCCCAGGAATATGGATAAAGCTTTTTGAATTGGATCGACTTCAGTTTCAAACGAAGCTCCTAAGAAAATGGGAAATTGTACTCGAAGGAGAATAGAATACTCGAATGGAATTTAGTAAGAACAAACGTTCTAATGAGCCATTCAGATGTAGTACTGGAATATCGCTCCATTGTCTTTGTACTTTAGCTAACTAATCATCACTTCACACAATTCTGTCTCGGTACACACTCCTTGCTTCCTTCACATTCATGCATAATCTTATGTTATACAGACTCTCTTGACTTAAGAATTGTTAGTGACTTATTCTGTTTGCATAAAATAATACGTGGTTAATTTGATACTCCGGACCTGTTAGAAATGATAATGTTTAGAGTAGCTAGTAGAATTACAAGAAGTATAGTGCCATTTCATGAAGAACTACTTCGTACTAACTTTGCGTGTAACTGGTCCATACATAGATTTCCTAGCCTCGGTAATGAATATTGTTTTGCGAATATTTTGAAATCTAGATGACTGAAATACAAAGTTGAAATTATTGAATCTTATTCTATTATTTTAGTAAATGAATTAAAAATTACTTTGTATTCACCACTTTATTAATATATACATATCAACATGTTTCGAAAGCATGTATTATATACGAGTATATTAATATAATTATTATTCTATATATTCATGATGAAGAAAGCATCGCTTTCGAAACATGTTGATATGTGTATAGTGTATACTAATAAAGTGGCGAATACATAGCAATTTTTACTTCATTTATTAATAATGACGCCACAAAGTGAATACCAATCTTTTGAACAAATTATATTATTTCAGTATTACATGAGTGTTCCTATTGTATTTCATTTTATTCTTTCTCATTGTACTTGTAATTACAGTTGTAGACTTCAGCTATATTTGTATATTCATATATGTACCTATTTTATAATTGCATCTACCTACATTTCGTACCTACATAAAAATAATATCGGGATTAATTATTATTTATCCTAAATAAAACATATATTTTCCTATGTGCGCTTTATATTTTTTTATTGTATCACCTTTATGTAAAAGCCCTTTTTAAGGCGTATATATAAATAAATGATTCAACAGTTTTTGATGTGCAATGTCTTCCCGGGACGTACTCGACTTGTTCGATACAATTGTTCGTCATATTCTCCTTACACTTCTCTCAATCTACCTGTACGGCGTGTACAAACTATCCTCCCATAGAAGTCCTCCTTTCTAATCTTGTTCGTTACGCTTACATCGATGTTGCATGTTTGGATCTCTACATTTATGATCCGGTCGTATATGGTTTTACCATAAATACACCTCAGTGTTTTATCAAAAGTTTTTTTCCTTATTAGCAAAGATACTTTTATTTAGTTTAAAGATTTATCGTGTGTACATTCGGCTAATTATCTCGTTAAGTTTGTTAGTTTTTGCTCATTGCCACAGGCACAGGAAGACAGCGGTTTTCGCATGACTAATAATCCATATATCACTGCCATAAAAAAATCTGGAAGCAGGTGTACAAAATCCACCAGACACGATGTGTTCATTAGGGCTTATTTTAAGGGATTTAAAACAAGCGGCTCGCGTGAGTTATGGTATTTGTTATTAACTTTTACTCGTTTTGTCCTTTGGCTATCGATAGATTTGTATCAAAATTCGGTGCAGTTCAGTGAACTCATTCATTATCATGTTATTAGATATATTTACGATAAAGTAGAATATCTATTTCTGTGTCCTACTAAAAGCTACTGAACTCGGGCTTAACGAACCTTGCACAGTTTTTGTATGTCTGAAATTTATGGTTTATCACTATTTTCAGTGCTTACACCATTTCCAGCATGATTTGTGAAGCTTTGAATTATCAATTGAACTGTAAAAAATAGGTATTTTGAATCTGGAATTCATAGGTGTATCTTTATCATGAACCATGCAACTTGGAAATATTGACATAACTGTTATATTAAAATTTGTGTTGATATTCGGTCGGTGCTGGGTTTTGCGTACATTCCCACTTTCACGTTTCACGCACAAAAAAATCGCTTTACTTTTATTTTTATGATATTTATTAATTGTATTTTCTATGCTATTCTCGATTCAAATTATAAATTCAAATGATAGCATCTGAAATGTTTTGGTCTATTTAGCATTAAACCAGTAGTTTATTAAATATTTATTCTTCACACGTAATTGATTTGAAGCACCGTAAACTTATATACGAGACGAGAA
This sequence comes from Halesus radiatus, assembly GCA_022606495.2. NCBI lineage: Eukaryota > Metazoa > Arthropoda > Insecta > Trichoptera > Limnephilidae > Halesus > Halesus radiatus. Next base: position 15,395 of record JAHDVE020004605.1, on the reverse strand, counting down.
ACGGGAGGCTCTGAAGACAAAACACTGCATCTGAAACCTCTGCCCTGTAACCGGTACATTATAGATTTAGATTTTTGAATTTTTTATTATTCATTACCTACTGTTGTGTTAATTATACGAGTTTTTGTTATTTTCTAGTGATTAATCCGGGAGTTGAAGCAAAAACAACTAAAATCGAGGCACATTCCTATACTCTTGATTCTCCCTTCTGATTTGACAGCTATGAAATAAATTGGCGGTTTATTCAATGAATGTGATTTGATGTAATTAAAAACATTCATTATACTCGTAGGTAATTTTGACCTTTAGGCTGTATCATTTTGCAGGGTATACATTTTACTACAAGAACTGTCTGTACCTTTAAAATTATTTTAGAGAGAGGAAAGCGTAAAATAATCGTTCCCATACGAGTAATTTTATGCAGTTTTTACATAACAGGATAACTGAAAACGAAAGTAATCACCTAATGTTACAACTGAAATGTCGTATTTGAACAACAGACATTTTATTTGACTTGACCGACCTTAAAGTAATCTAACTTTGAAACGTAGTCAGAGGTCAACCGTTTTTATTCTCTGTCGACACTTGAAACCCAAAGAATGTCTCATCCATAATTTCTTATTGTGTTCCCTCTTCTATTGGAAGTTGGCTGTCGTCGGGGAAATCTCCAACGTAACTATTTTCCTTAAAAAAAGTGGACGAACGAACTTTGACTTCTGAAATGTGAATTAATTTCATTCAGTCTTCAGTAATTTCACATTCAACATTATTATTGTTCAGTGCGAGATATTAGTGTCTGTTACGAGTCATAAAGAAACCTAATGCAGCTGTGCAGATGTTGGGCTCTACCTGTAATACAATGTAACTACCGTTCATCTTGTTTGCATCACGGAAACGAACTCTGCCTTTAGAAATATGTTTCTACGTATTAGCCATCATTAACACATCATCCAAGACGTAGAATTGACAGCAGATGCGCGGTTTGTCACCCAAATGGCATACAACAACCGTGACAGAAACGGTACACAATAAACTATACTCGTTACAGGTTTTATTATGAATTACACAGACAACCCATTTTCTTTTGATGGACAAAATAAATTTTAACTTTAAGAACACGCCAACCGGTTTCGGTACAACCGTTTTTTCATCAACGCAGATATAAAAACGCTATTTTTTCATGTTCAGTTCGTTATCACATTGATTCTGTTTTCTAAAATAAGTTTTTAGTTTTCGGTTCTTTTTATTCATTGTACTCTTTTTTTTTCAACTGAAAGTATAAACAACTTCCACTTACTCGATTGGAAAATAACAAGTAATCGTATGGTTTCTTTGCAAACGCTTAGATTTTTTAATTGGGTTTATTTGTAGGTATACTTTTTATTGTTTGTTTGATTTTTGTGGCCCTGTTTTCTTTGAAAACCTCTTATTTTCAATTCGCGTAACTTCGTTTTCTTGTGTAAACGCCGCACACGAATTCCCGTGGTTTCTCTCATGGCTTATATCATCTTTGGTGATAGTTTACAAATATTCTATTTTTGAATTTACCAATGGTGTAGGAAGGAGAAAATACAATACAAGCTATTGCTGTCGCCAGTTCGATAATTGTATGCAATTAGTATGAGATAATCATCTGCATCCAGCGACAACAATGTAATTTGACTTACTGTATACAACTACATAGTTACATTTGTTAATGATCCCACTTCACTTCAACAAAAAATCTGTATTTTTTTTTTTAAATTCATGTTTTATATATTATTATCATCTATAAAAGATATGTATCATACTGATGGTCCAATCCATCTTGAACGCTGGCGCATTATATCGCGCACAAAAGCTTATATTCAAAATATCCCGTATCATAACTAATTATTCCCGAGGAGCATGTAAATACATCATGCGAGAGCGGCTCCTTGTTTTGTTGCTTGCGTTTATTTTTATATGTTTCGCATTGCTCGGGGGTCTATGGTTACTCGTTTGTTATGATTCGCCAAACAAAGAGGAATAAACGGTGGGCCATGTTCACATACACAGTGTTCAGGGTTTCCAAAAACTCTGTCTCACCGGACTTTTTCACCTTTCACCTATTTTTACGTCAAAGAAACCGTTTTCTTGGAACAACTTCTGACCGATTTAACAATAAGTCTGGTGGTTTCCCTCGGGGCCTGTGTCACCTTTCGGGATGCTGTGTAGGGGGTATTTTAAAGAGAAATAGGTTCATACTGATAAGAATAAGTTGTAGCGAGCAAATCATTTCACAGCCGCGCCGAGCTATGGTTATCCAGTATTAACGTGACCCAAGTAATTGATTTGTTTACTCGTGCTATGTTTTCCTCGACTTCTACTTCAACCACCCACTTCATCCATCCTTCTGACAATCATTTTTTTTATATATATACAGTCCACACAAAAGGCCCTAACAATTCTCACAGTATCATAAGGGCAAGTACCATTACCATTTTTAACTAGTATTTGGTCTACCGTCCGATTTCGCTATTTTATAAACGTTAGTCAGATTACCGATCGTTTGACAGCTGTCAGTTGTTGCCCGACGATCGCTTATTTGAAACCGTACACTATATTAATTAAAAAGACTATGTAATTTGCATTTGTGAAATGGATTTCTTACCTAGCAGTGGAAGTGATGACAAGCGAATGGCAATTATTCTACATATAAAAAATTAAAAAAAAACGGTTGGATAACGGTCGTTCGTTCGTTTATAAAACTGGCCCTAAAGATGCCCATCTCATATTTAAAGTGCTGTATGAAAGATAATTTGAAGAAAAGTAAAATGTCAGCCGTGTTCGAATATTGGGTTTGGGTTTTTCGGAGTTCTTTCCATCGAAGTACCTGTAGAACAAACACAACATTCCCAAACTGAAAACCCGATGAAAATTTTGGTTTTTTCAAAATACCCAGTTAACCGATTTCTTTTTGTGACGGTTTGGAAGCCCTAGCCGTATTTTCCTGCACTCCATCTACGGATGCTGAGCTTTTGTCGAGATTTCAGCTTCGCGTCTCCCGGGAGGTCTGAGGCGTTCTGCTCTGAGTGAACAATGCAATCATTAATTATTTCTTTAGTCAGAAGTTCGCCTTTTTCATTATATTTGTACCCGACGGGTGTCTTATTCACGCCGCGGCTGGTAAGCTTTTATTTCTCGCTCGAGCCGTTAATGCATGTAGTGCCTGTCTCACCTAAAAACAGTGCGGAAGTCCTCCCTTTGAGTTTATTTCGTTTCCGGTGCTCGATTTCCAAATTTCCGCACGGCGTGAAAGTGCTACGTGAAATATGGAATGATAAACCGATGGGACGATTTTTCGAAGCCTGACGGAATTTATTGTGGGAATAAATTCCTTTCCAATGCTACTTGTATATAAATTTATTTTTGCCAGATATAAGATTATTTCTGATATTTGGTGTTGGCTCCGTTTAGATTTGCAAGATAAACATTAAACGCATGTGGGTAACTTACGCGAATGTGAATAATATTTGTGTATTTTATATAATATATAAAGCCGTACCACAATGTCTTCTTGCTGAAATCACGGATGCGAAAAAAAATCAAGAATCTTCTGTTTATTTTATTTAATTTATTATCATTATTAACAGTATTTATAAATTTTTATAAAACGGTGTTATCAGGATTATATCAATGACTAATAAAATAACGACGTTTAAAATTAAATACCAAAAAAGCGAATAAGAATATAATATAAAACATTTCTGACAAAGTACATCTACTTGAAAATGGCTTTAAACGCCGAAACAGCTCTTATAATAATAAAAACTAAAAATACTCGCAGAACTTAATAATAACATTATTAAATTTGATTTACATTAAATTCGATAAAAAAAAATTCGAAGAATACGTCGAATTTTATATCCACCATATTCGGGCAGCAGGTTGCTCTATCCACGTGCAAATTCGGCTAAAGATTTGTGTGACTCATTTGACAATACAATATATTGTGACTACGTCAGCGATTGTCAGATACAATCAATATATTTGTTCCGTTCTGTTACACCTTTGGCGCGATAAGGGTGTTCAGAACCTAAGAACATTTGATAATTAATAAAATAATGAATTATCTTATAAAGCTTTTCTAGATCTCTAATATCTCGACGTTGATCAAGAGTTTTAAGGTTCATGGAGACATAGTTTTCATCATTTCCCTTGCGATATTTCAACAAGTTTTTTTGAATTCTTTCTACGTTTGATTTATACGAGTATGTGGAGCCTGTAATCCTCATTCCTCACTCTTGAAGCGTCTCTAGGTGGTTTCTGACGTAAGATATGTAAATAATCCTAAGTGTTAGTGAATTTTTGAAAATTCAACTTACTTTAAGTGTACAAAAATTTGTCCAAAGAAGCGAAGCTAGCAGTCCACAATGGAGTGCTGATACCAACCCTGATGTATGGCAGTGAGGCATGGAATTGGCAGAGGTAAAATGAAAGTAAACTGAATGCCGTAGAAATGAGGTCTCTGAGGCGAATGTGTGGTAAAACCATGTATGATCGTGTGATAAATATTGAGATTCGTAAAGAATGCAAGGCTGATATGTAAGGGTAATGAGTAAGATTAAGAAAGGGACGCTTAGATATTTTGGGCATGTAGATAGAATGAACAAAGAAAGGAGTCTAAGAAGAATATACGACGCGAATGTGAATGGAAGAAAAAGCCGGGAACGCCCGAGGAAGACATGGCACAATTAAGTGAATCAATTGAGTCAACGGGCTATGTCAGAAGTCGGAATAACATAGACAACGTATGAATACCAATGAAGCAAGAAGTGTATGCCAAGATCGTGTTATTTGGCGGTCCGTCCTTTCTGCCTACCCCTGCGGAGAAACAGCGTGATGGTTAGTTAGTTAGTTAGTTAATAAATCCTACCATTTTCAAAGTCTTTGACATGATATGCTCGATGTGAAATTGAAAGAGAGGCTTTCTATCTGAAATATCTCAACGATCTCTAATTACATTTACCCCATTAAAAGTGTGTTCTTAATTATGTAGGGGTAATAATGAATTAAAAAATATGTATTTTAAATAACAAAGATAAAGATAGTATTTTAAATAAATCGGGGGACACATAGGAAAGACTTCAAGAAATTTTAGTATTAGAGTTAAGGAACACAGAGGTGTTTAAATAATAATACTTATTCTGAATTTGCCAATCATATTTTGGAAACCAATCATTGTTTTGATATAAATTGATATAAATAAAGGTTTAAAAACTTTACATACAAATACAATCGGTTTACAGTTAGACAAATTTGAAATTAAAGAAATCATAAAAAGTGTTAATAGTCAATTAAATATAATTAATAATTTATTTTTTTAAATAGCTATCTCTTGAATTTATTTTCATATTAATGTTAATAATATAAATTTGTTATTCACTGTTTTATAATAATTTTTACTAACCTACTTTAATCAATTTTTGTTTATGTTTATAATTTGTCTATTTTTACATTATTGTGTTCTATGTTTATCATTTGTCTATACTTGACATTTTTATTTTTTAGTATTCTGTATATTTCTGATCAGGAAAGCATCTCTTTCGAAATATGTTCATATGTATATATTACTAAAATGGTGATTAAAAGTAATTTTTAATTAATTTATAAACAATATCGTGTTTTGTCTTTTCACGATTAAATTAATATTTCAAAGCTAGGTCCTAATGGAACTGATGTTGCTAACTGAAAATAGTTACACGTTGCGTCAGATATATTATCGTCTGTAGAGACACGCATATTTTTCATACACAGCAATAAACTGTAAACATCAAGCGAGTCATATTACTTTTCATCTTCAATAAAATTATCAGCTTGGCTTGGCATCCGCCTTACGGAGGTATTACAACCGGTAACCAGTCTTTGGCATTCTCGTACTCATCAGGTACCTCATCTACCTGCTTAACAGTTCAAGGCCGTTGTGCGAGTTCACGACAGAAATCAATTTGCATAAAGTGCTGCCAACGTGGCCGTAAAAATAGATAAATATCTTTGTCATCTGAGTGACATTTCCCGTTCTCCCCGACTGAAATGAATAGCGCGATTATTATTCTTACCTAAAACTGGCCATACACCTCGAAATTATGACTTTTCAAATCAGATTTGTCGTTGTTACAATTACAAATTGTAACGTTTGTAATCTGCCCTTCTTAGGTAAAAGGCACAATTTTATTTCCAGGCCTGCCAAAGAGGAACTAACGAACGAGCGGACAGATTGAAAGTTAAAATATCATTACCGAATAAATAAAAAAAATATTAGATTAATGTGCAAAGTGTTAAGCGGATCAGACTTTGCGGCTCAATGTAACAGGAATGAAATTATAGTAGTTTATTGTTTTATCATGACATAACATAATTATAATGGATTGTACTTACGCTATTTATATTTACGCTAGCCACACCCCTGAATGCACAGATACGTTTGTACATCGTTTGTCCATTTTTCATAAATACAAAGAAGGGACAAATATTACCGAAAACCGTTACCAAGGTGACGTTGCCGAAGTACGGTCCACCTAACGTTATAAAGAAAAATAATTAAGGAACCAACTATGTACCAAGGGAAATGATTGATATATCATATGAGTTTGAGGATGTGAAAGAAATTTGGTTAATTTGGTTATCAACAAATTCCGCGTATTTTATTAACGACAAGTTGGACGACAAACCACCAGGTGTATGATATACGGTTTTAAGCATTTCTCACAGGCATCATTCCGTGAAAAATCCACGGATAAAATAGTAAATACATTATTTATACCAATAGCAGTGGCGTTTCAGAATAGCGCCGGCCATTTATTGTGATTGATGAGCGTTCGGCAGCCGTCGATGCTTTTGTGATGCGCTCGTGAAATAATAAATCCGTGTTTTTGTAAGCACGGTCTTCTCTTATTTTTACTTTGAGTAAAGCTCGATATGTTTTCGTGTTATGACCGTCAATCCTGTAATATAAAATCAAAGAATTTTCAAATTTTTATTCGAGATATTTTTTAACAATATTTATTTATCACTTTTTGTCGACCCGTCAAAACACGCTGAAAAAAATCCCACTGAAAGTTTATGATTTTTCTTTCGCCGAACTTAACGCGCAGGATGCAATTTTTAGTACACAAACTTTGGGAATAGTAACTGTAATGATTTTTACTGGTATTTCAAATAAATAAAATAAAAAATAATGTTAATTATTCGGAAGACACGCTAAACGTGTGAGAAACGCTAATACATGGTTGAAATTTTCCACATAAGAACTGTCCGTTTTTATTTGTTTATTTAGGTATTCTATTTGTTTTTTTGAATAATTTAATAATGCAAATTCCTAAATGTTATGTATTTTTTAAAGTTTAGAATTAAGTAATTAGGAACTCCAGTGAAAAATATTACGGCTTAAAAACTCTATATTCCTTTAGATCAACAAACGTCGATTCTGAATATATAAGTGTTATTATACGTAGTTATTTATCGTTATTTAATAGTGAATAAAAAACCGTCTCATCAAAACACCCTGTTTCGTTGGTACCATTGGAACGACGTCAGGCGGTTGTTTGCGTCTAAATTATTTATTTGTAAAATCATTCTATGTGACCGTGTGACGCTTGTGTGACGTCACTCACCCCCTCCACCACCTCGCCACTTACCGCTGTAAAAAAAAAAACAATCTTTGAGAATTAATTTAACTAACAAAACGAACTTTAAAAAAAATACCGGTATTTAAGTTAGAAGTTAAACATTGGTAAAAAAATGTAATACTTGACTGGAGTTCCTTATTTGTACTGTATATTAAGTATATTTGGTTTTAGAATTTTCCAAAAGAACACGTGAAATATATTTCCTCATCCACCTACCTGAGAGAGATTTAATTTATAGACTTTGTGTTGCCTTTGATAATAGCCTTAAGTTGCCAAGAAGTACATTTTACATTAATTAAAATCGCATCTATTGCAGCCTTCCGTTAGTTTGTGTGAACCTACTTTAGACAACGTCATCTTATCAAATACCATCAGATAATTACGTAAAAACAAGACTGCTCAGTTTCTCAAACAGTCTTCATACTATGGATTAGTTTTTGGGATATTCCATACTGTTTATTTCGTTATTTACCTTGTTTTTATTTTTTTTTCCACACCACGCAAAAGTCCCAATGACTATAGCGCCTCCAATTGAGAGGTGAAAGAAATTGGGAAAAGGTTGATTCCTTTGCAAGAATATTCACTCAACGTATGGAATTCTGGGGCCCGATTCGACTATTGAGAATTTCCTACCTCCGTTTTACGAACAAGCAGTTTATTTGCGAAAGTATTCGACCAATATACAGATTTCTTTTCAAAAGTATTCGCCCAACATGCATGTTTATTTTATAAAAGAATTCGTTAGTTGACGTCGCGTCTGGGTCTCACCCAGGCGTCGTCAGTTCAATTCCTCGGCTGACTTAGTCCTCCATCACGACACAAGTAACATTCTCCGCTTACTGTGATGGTAGTAGGAGATTTTCAAATATTGTAAGATTACTCGTAACCTGGGTATGTTTGTATTTCTTTATAAAAAAAGTGAAATTTCAGGATCTCGTTTATTTGTTGAACAATTACTATTCCTTCCTCAATAATTGCAACAAATACTGTTCTCGTTAACTAACATTCAGATTTATTTGTTAGGATATCGCCCAACATTCAAGATTTATTTGTAAAAGAATTCGCCCAACATGTGAAATTTCAGGGCCCGAGATTGACTGTTGCACAATTACTGTTCCTGGTTTAATACGGCGGGCGGCGGGTAATTCCCTCCGAGCATCCGAGAGGAATGTGCGACGGCCGTGTCAGGACAAAAGCTCCAAGTAACGAAGCAATTAAGTAAACAACTGAACGGTGGGCTGCGAAAGCAAACAGAGGAGCTGAAGCAACCAACCACTCGGATCTCGGTTCCTACTCCGGACAGTCGACAGTTAAGTAGACAGAAGAGCAAAAGTAGTAAATAACTCTCAGTAAATAAACAGATAATTTGAATTTGATTGGTTTGTAATTTGTTGCGGTTGATATAGATTAATATGAATATCTGGAAAGTATAGAACTTTTGGTGGACGTTTATTTGTATAACCTACCGTACAAAATGAAGATCTGGAGATTTTTTTTTATTGGACATGCAACGAATGGTGTGATGGTCCAATAGGTACCAATTACTGGTCTATGTTTAACCCTGAAATAACGTGTTTTGAGATAATTGTAAACAATTATTATTGCCAACTTTAATAGAAAATTTCATGCACGATGCCGTTGAATCAGAGTTATTTTCTCTAAAAGTAAAACATTACATTGTTGTTAATGATATGTATTGCTCAATATTATGTTACATAACGCAAATACCCCATAAATACTAGCCACTCGTTAGGTTAGCACCCCTAGCGACAAAAATAGACATCACTCATACGCGGCCCCGGTTCCGCCCGCGCGCTCTCAACGCTTCATTCTCTCCGTGGACCTGGCCTTGGGAACATCCTCCCCGCGCGCTCTCGACGCGGGATTCTCTCCTCGCACCCGGCCTCGGAAACATCCTTTCTCTCTGTGGACTTGGCGATGGAGTACTATCCGGACACGCGATCGGCGTCCGACTTCACCATGTTCGAGCACCATCATTCCCAACCGTGAGCTGTATCTTGCTTATCCCCATTTCATTGTGTTGTAATTGTATTTCAAGTCACCTTTAACAATGCCGTTCGTAGAATATTTCAGAGAGAGATCAGAGATTACCCGTAACATTATTTGTAATATTTAGGTTAGCCTGTTCCCTTTGTGTAATCTTACTATGTCTGTGCCCTTTTACCGAGTAAACTACTGAGTTCTGAAAGCATCTGAGTGTTTTAATTGATAAAGTCTCGAGCCACAATCCCCAATTATAAGACTGCCTGTCGATTCACGATCCTGAAGAAGAGCTCCGAGGCCTGCCGATGGTGAGCTAGTCGTAGGTCCCGAGCCGAGCTCCCTGGAAGAAAACCTCTCTCAGGGTAAACACACACACACACACTGTCTCCCGCAATTTCTCCTACCTAACCTTCCTCCGCACCTTCTCCCGCATTCCCGCAGGACACCGCAATCCAATGCATTACACTGGCAAATACGTATTACAATTATTCTAGACAATTTACTTAAGCGTGGGTAGCGGTGCTATTTTAAGTCAGGTATTAAAGGTAGGATAGCGTATAAAGGTTATGAAAATGGGAGAAATATCTGACATGACTACGATGTTGAAATTATTAAGTTTTTTCCTTAATTATTATATGTAATTATAGGTGGTATATTCATAACAGGACTTTGGCCCACCGGGATTTCCCAGTAGCCCTTGCATGTTTTCCGGTGTTTTCTATTCACATATTTTAATTTAAGCAGTAATTAACAGTCCTAGTTAACTTCCTGCTGTCACCCACAAAGTCCAGAGTTAATATCTTCACAAAACAACAACATCCCCGGCCAGCTGGGTTCTCACCCACGGGAAACCTTTTCCTTTTCAGTCTAAGGGTTAGAAGTTGAAACTGCTCCAAGGCCAAACAATTAGGATGCAAGATTTATTTTATTCTCCGCTACAGCATAATGCCTTCCTTTCTAGTTGAAAATATTAGTTTATAAAAAAGCGCGCGTAAATTCTACGAATCTAAACATGTATATACGAGTATATTCTATATAAATTTATGTGTATTGTATATATAGCAAAAAAATTCCGCATAGGCAAGCCCAGTGTTTGGGTATACTTGGTATTATTTTTTAGCAGTAAAAAAAGCGTTATATATATTTATTCATATACCTACATATATTTCTATATTCCTTATATCTGTATCTTTACAAGTTTACAAATTATGCGAATTTTTACTTTAAAATAATAACTGTATAATACTAATAAGATTTTAAAAGAAAACCAGATAAAATGAAATATAAACATTTTGCTTGTTTATTTTAATAATATTTTTTAATGAGAGAAAAAACATATTTGTATTAATACGTGGATGTTGAAGGTAAGTTAAAAATAAATTGTAAGTTAAATAAGAAAAAGAAAATGAAAAAAAGAAAATGGGAAAAATATACAATTATAGCAGGAAAAGGTTGATATCATTGTTTTTATCTAGTTTTTAACAACATTTTTGTATGTGTTTAAAGACTATATGTTTGGACACTTACATTCTGTAGATAGTAAATTACGAGTATAAATTTTAGGAGCAATGAAATAAAATTATAGTTACCTGTCCCAACAATAAAAGAGATGTCAGTTTGTCTGAACCAGGAGAAGCTTTCGAGCTTGGGTTAGATTTTTCTGTCAAGATATTCAATGTTTTGCGGGTCTGTTATTGTTGTTCCTATTAAACAAATTTTGTTTGCTGAGACTTATTATGGTGTTTTATATTTGATTGTATCGTGTATGACGTGTTTGCTCTTTGGTGGTGGGTTATTGACGTTGGTATTGTAAATTTTTTGTGTACAGTGCCAGGTAACATTTCTTCCACTTCCTGTGTCAATTGTGGTTAGAGGTGCATAAATGTGGAGATTATCTTCTCTACCCAGTGTGCGGGCTATATTGCTACTGTAGGGCTTTTATTTATTTTATTTCAAAGAATTGTAAACCGTGTTTTATGTGCTAGCGGCGCTTGCTGATGGCAATCTTATATTTAAGCCCGCTCACTAAGGTAATGGAGGGTATAAGATGGAATTTGGGCGGAGACGGAGGGGGTCGGTGCTGGGGGTTCAGCGACCGAGGTTGGATATGGAGGGGTTCGAGTTCGATTCTAATTTGGAGTAAAATATTTTGGAGGATTTTTCGAGCCCGTGTTCATTATGCTCTTCCTGACGAACCAGGGACTTTTGGTGAATCGTCGGAGCAATGCATTTTGGAATGATTCCTAGCCTTTTTGTATTTGAAGTAGCCCATATTATTGACGTTGGTGCATACTTTAGTTGCTATGTGATGAGGTGCTTTCTTGAAAATAGTTTATTTTTAAATCTATTTCGTAATATATGGTATAACAGTTTTTTATTACTACTAAATTATCGATATTTGTCATTGTTTATCATCGATGGCTACTCGCCAGATTGATAGGTATTTGAGGTTCTTTGGATTTTTGAAATTCCAATCCAATTATTGGATAATGAGACCCGTTCAATGCTGTGTAAGTGTCATCCATTGTAGAGACGCCACGGAGTCGCGTGACGACGTTGCATTCCGAGTCTCGCCAGCTTGTAGATAAAATTTCCAATCCGGAGAAAAGTATTTTAGCAAAAGAGTAAAATCCGTAATAAAAATTAAATTTCTCCTTTGATTTGATGTTTTATCCCTTTTTCTGTAGTGGAACAAACTGATGTGGATGGCAAAGCAAAATGGTTAATTCATGGATATTATGTCAAACATTTGCACTTGTAATTGATTTAGCCCCCTTTGTGGAGTGGCATGTTCTTTGTTTAAATCCCTCTGCGGGCTTCGACCTCAAGTAGTTTGCATACCATTTCTTCTTTTGGGAGATCCGAAACCCCTTGCATGTTTCGTTCGCTTGCATTGTATGTAAAAACAACTTTTTTTCGCGTGCAAATCTTTTTAATATGCAATACTCAGCCTTTTGTAGGCATTTAGATACCTAGGTACTATAAACATCGAAACAGTTTAGGACATCCGAAACTTATCGTAATTTAATTAATATTTTTGCATGTTTATATATATCTAATTTTTCAAATAAGAAATGGTAGGCGTACCTACAAACCACGTATCTTACTTCTTGGGGAGCCCTATTATTTCAATAATATCTGTACTCACTTCCATAACTGATACCGACTAGCTTCCCAGTGTCAAGGTTATACTTCAAAAGTCTTTACTCTCAAATTTAGGTAATATCAGTTTTCAGCTCAAAATTCCAATTGAAATCATCAATTATATAAGTTTGACAAATCGATTGCATCTAATTACGCTCTCTGATAGGAGTATTATTTCATACCTAGTTGCATTATATAGAGTCTAACCACCTAATTGACAGCCCTCCATCGTCGCCACTTCGATAATTTAACATTTTTCTGCAACACGTACACAACCAATCATTCTCACTCACTAACTAATAGTATGCATGATCCGGGCATGGATGTGAGATGATGAAGTTATGTTATTTCTGAGCCGCGTCTCCTGCGAATGTTTTTTGAAAAAAAAATTACATTAGAAAACAAAACAAAGGGGCATTACCGTACACATTTGTGTTTGCATACACAATGTTTTTGCCTTCCGTAACCGATGGAAAACATTCCCCCCGCGAGAGAATTGGTGAAGGAAGTTTCTTTCATTTTTTAATAATCGCCGCATGGTCCGTCCGTGTCTATCTATGAGTCCGGTGATATGATGGGTTTTTTAGATTATGTGTACTGAGCGAAATTATAAGTTATAATAATTATTTATTTAACTCATGTATTCTCTAATTTTGTACGTTATTTCTAATAGGATTACAGCCTTCATATTAAGAAATTTTTAAAGAGCACATTGTGATAAACACATTCGTTGACTATATTGTGATTTACACAAAATATTTCATATTAATTTTAAATTAATTGATATTTGTATTGTTGTTGCTTTATGGTTAAAAAAACTCTATGTACACATACTTATAATTTTCGATATGCTCTAAAATTCCATGCAAAAGCCCAGATGGACGTATAAATAATAAGATAAAATAAATTACTATTAGGGTTCAAACTTTTCGTGGTAAATAATATTGGTATTAAACATATTATTTTTCCGTGTTTACATCAACTCGAACTAGTAAAACTCTTTCGAATCACATTTTTTTATTCATTGTAAAAGTATTCGCGGGCTTTTCGGAGTTGTGTTGGTAAATGCCAATAGTTCACCATGTTAAATAAATATGGACAACCCTTGTGTGCTTTACCCCCGAGTTTAAAAGTAGGTACTGCTGACAAAGGTTTGGGCTCTTTGCCCTTTTAACTTTCCTCCCAAATCAATCCCCTGCCCACAGGAATACATAGGTTCGCAAGTCACTGCAATCCCTGGAGTAAATCTGTTCAGGAACTTTTAACTAAAAATAATTTACCTGTGAAATTACTGTGGGCGTATGAGAATACTACTATTAAAATATCCTTTGAATTATTTAGTCCGGTTTCAGTGTTCCAAGTTCCTGTTTCCTTCCGTACCGCAGTACCAGCACCGTTAAAGTTGATGCAAACACGCTTCTGGTATTCTGAACGCAAGCTTAGCCAATGTCAATCATCTCCAGTCTTACAACTTGTAGGTGCTGCTGCCCACTACTAGGAATATTTTTCGACTTTATAGTCCAGATCCATCATGTTCTGCGAAAACAGGCGCCTAGTTAGGATGTGGCTCTTGACCACGCATGACGATCTTGGCGAGAAAGGGACTAGATGACTAATCCTCCCTTACTCTGGGCGTGACGGGGACCAATTTTAGGTCATCCTTAGACAAAGGTACTACCCCTACCCTAACCCCTACCCTAACCCTAAATAATATATGGAGTGACAATGGCATAACGAAGACCACCTAGATAAGACTCTGAGATGGTGTAGAAACATGGACACTTAGAGCAAGTGAAAGGAAGCGGATATATGCCCTCGAAATTTGTTGTTGGAGAAAAACCCTCAGGATTCCATGGACAGTAAGGTGCACTAATATATCCATTCTGGAACTGTATGCCTTCTAAGACACGTTGCTCGCCAAACCGAGAACTCAAACTTTGAGATACTCATGTTCACTGGCAAGCCAGGAGAAGCAGAGGAATACCATCGATGCATTGGAGTGACCAAATTTCATAGGCGTTCGCAACGTTGGTGTCCACCGCTCTCTACGCAGCGCAGCGCAGGATCGCGTGGAATAGAGGAGCCTTGTACGCCATGGAAATTTTAATGGGGGGTTACATTCCTTAACAGTGAGGAAACGACAACGAGGAAGGAAGAAGATTGTTCCAATTATTATTAAGATTTTGACGATATAAAAGGAATCTATTGTAGTAACAATTGTAGCAACCCAATTGTTAACGTTATAATAATTGTGTTGCTACAATAGGATTCCATTTATATCGTGATTATACATAATAATTGGTTGAGCTATGAAATGTGGTTATAATAATACGGATAATTTTTTTATGAGTTTTCACTTATTTATCGTTTTTATCATCCGTCTCGTGTGTGGGAGTTTATTCCAAGCTTACCGGGCCGATTCTCTGAAATAGCCTTCTCTAAACTAAATATCTGGATTGCGCTCTGATTTCATTTAATCTAAATAATATCACTAAAATAAAACACTTTCTCGGTAAAAAATGCAATTCCTCAATAAAACATACGCAAATACGATGCGATATGCCCACAACTCTTCATATCGATTGCAATATGCGCTTT